>CM021106.1:632797202-632982268 GCA_007115665.2 Sequoiadendron giganteum | reverse complement strand
TGATTATATTAATCGGGTTATAGCATTAGAGATGTTGTTTGATTAATTAATTAATTTAATTTAATTAATAAAATGATTTAATCTTGGGTTAAGATTATTTTATTAATTAATTAAATTAGATTGTGTTAAATTATATTATTGTGTTGAAATGAATTGGATTATTCATTTTGGAAATTTATGCATGTTGGTTGAAATTCAAAATTAGAAAAATGAATTTAAGAGTCAATTTGTGAAATTTGGAATTGAAAATTATGAAAATGATTTAAAGTCAAAAATTAGAAGTTTGAATTCAAAAAAAATTAAAGAAATTAGATACTTATTTTATTTTCTGTTTTGAAGAAGTTATTAGGGGGTTGTTGGATTTTTTTAGGTGGAAATCCTTATGTTTGAAATGGGCTTCAATTTTGGATCATGGAGTTTTTTTTTGGGGAAAAAAAATGGAAAATGGAGGAGAGGAAGAATGGTTTTCATTTTGTGGGTTTTTGGCTTGGAGTTGTGAAATTGGATGGAACTGAAGTGAGAAGTTGAGCACCGCCTGGATCTCCTCACAAACTTCTAGAATCAGGTTTCTTTTAGTTATTAAATTAACTCTTTATAATGGTTTCATAATTTTAGCATGTTGTTTGAAGGCATTCAAAACCCTCTGTTGAAAATAAATGATTTGTGCAATTTCATTTCTCAATCTAGATGATGATGTTGTTAAATCCATATGTATATATGTATATATACATAAATAGTTATATACATATATATTTTAATTATATTTTTTAGGCTATGCTATTAAAGGTGGTTTTAATTAAAACAAAAAAAACCCCTGGTTTATTGTTTGAAATTTCGGATTTTGGCAAAAATCCACAGGTCTTGCATTAAATAGAATTTAAAAATAATAATAATAATAATAATAATAATAATAAAATTGTTAATGTTTAGGGGGGTTGGGGGCTCAACCCCCACCGCAACCCATGGGAGGTGTGTGGGGGGAGCCGCGCCAGCGCGACCCCCGTAGCCATCCCCCTTCCGTCGCGGCCGGCTGTGTGCACAACACTATCACCATCACCACCTCCGCTCGCGCCCTGCCTAGGGGTCTTCAACCCATGCCGCCTCCTCCACCTCCACCTGCCTATAAATCATGCCACCGCCGTCGCTCAGTTTGGTCGCTGCCTGACCAAAGGAATCGCGCAGCTGCCACTGTGTAAGGCGCGACCACCAAAGAAAACCGCCACCCCTGCAAAACATAAACCATGGCTATGGGAAGTCCGTAGCCGCCCTAACCTTAATTTGTGGTGTGCAGCCTGAGGTAGCCGCCCTTGTCTTGTGTGGCACGCAGCCCGAGGTGTATGTGCCTCTATTTTAATGCATAAGTGTTTTTTTTTAAGAAAAATTAAAATAAATAAATTTTATTATTATATTATAATTTAAAATTATTAATATATATATGATTAAAATGCATATATATTATTAGAATATTAGATATATTTATTTATAGTTGAAGATTTATTTTTCTAAAAGTTGTTTAATGGTGGCATAATTTAATTGTTTGAGAAATTTTAAATTATTGTAGAAAGATTAAATTGATGGATTCATTTTGGAAATAATATAGTTGAAAGGGTAAATGATGTATTTTTGCAAAAGGACCAATAGTATTGTGTTAAAATGATTTTTTTCTGATTAGTTGAAATTAAATCATTTCTTTAATTCTTTCAAATATTATTCTAAGCGACAAATATTCGATTTATCTGTAATGAGTTTACAGCAAGATTAATTGTTTTTAAAAGTGATTTATTTTCAAAAGGACATATGGCTATTTAAAATGATAAGTTTTGATTCGTAGATGTAAATGCTTATTTGAATTATTTAAGGCAATTAGGGATTTAAGTGTTGAGTTTAATTTCGCTCTTGTCTGAAAAGACGTATTCTAAATCTGTTTATATAATTGCAAGAAATTACTGAATGTTAATTCAGGGAATGGATCTAATATATCCAAATTAGTTTAATTCCTTGCAAGTTTCCTTCGTGATTATTTCCTCTGAGTTAATGTTTTGGGAAAGGGTTAAATTTCTTTAATCTATAAGTCTTCCAGAAGACCCTAGAGGTTGGGGGTTGTCATCTTGTGATGTTGGCTGATTGTGAATTCTCTTGGATAGTGCATGAGGATTGTGTCTATGTTAGTACTCAGTTTTCATGAATGGGGACATTTGTACCTCCTGAGAAAGGAGTGGATTTTGTAGTGTGTGCCTCCTTGTCAGGAGCTATTAGGAGCCATTTTTTTGTTATTGTTGTTACCTCCAGTGGTTGGAGATGGTTTTATCTTTGTGGCCTCCTGAGAAAGGAGTGGATTTGGTAATGTGTGCCTCCTTGTTAGGAGCTGTCAGGAGCCATCTTTTTTATTGATGTTTTCTCCAGTGTTTGGAGATTGGTTCATCTTTGTCGACTCCTGAGAAAGGAGTGGATGTGTTATCTTATTTGTTGCACCTTGGTTCCATAGATGTTTGGATGGTGTGTGTGTGTTGTCTAGTAGAAGAGTGGCTTATAACAGGGGCTGGCACACCGAAGTGGTGCCAAGGATAACTCGTAAATGATTTAATCAAGTGATAACTAAAACAATAATTAGAAGCTTAGGACTAACTTCTCACTAATCAAGATATTAATGCCTCACTCATAGACTCAAGTGCTCGTTTAGACTTGGGATGAGATGGGAAGGCTTATAATGGCAAGGTCATCTATCTTGTCTATATGAAAGGTATTTGGCTTTGCATGAGTGAGTATGGGGGTCGGGATTTGGTAAAGGTCACTAGGATAACCTTTTCTTGTGGGGGCCAGAGCCTATGAAGATTCCCAAGGATAACCCATGACGAGTTGTGTGATGACACTCTATCTAGGACAATAGTCGGACTTTGTTATATTGTGGGTATGGTTCCTTAACATACCTATTGTGACCATTGTTGGTATTCAGTCTTGTGGGTATGGTTTCCGTAAGATACCTGTTGTGACCATTTTTGGGATTCGATTATGTGTGTATGGTTCTCTTAACATAGTTGTTCTGCTTTATTTTTGGAAGCAATGTGATCATGTAGAGTTGTCCTTGTGTGTTTCTCGTGATGCTCTTGAGTTGTACTTTTGTTGTACTTACGTTGTATGTGCATGGTGCTTGAGTTATAATTGCTATGTACTTGTGTGGCCTGTGATTGGTTGTTTTAGTTTGGTTCAGTTTATGTTAGCCTGTGTCTAGAGGTAGATGGTCTAGACTAGGATTCTTGGTTACTATCTCCTAGCACGGGGGGTGGGCCTTTGGGTTCCACTTGGTTGGGTGGCGTGCACCTAAATCCTTTGGGCTATCTTCATGTTTGTGTGGATGAGACTTCTAGTTGGAGAGCTCGTGGGTTTCTGTATCAATTCTTGTTGTATATTATATCAGTTGATCTATATTATTTACCCCTCTTGTTATCGAGGTGAATCTTGTAACTGTAACCTTATTCATTGGATTTTCCTCATTCGGGGAATGAGAGATGTAATTGTAATATTTTATTATGGATAAATGAGTTTGAAAGTTATCTATTATGCTTTGATGCAATTTATCTTGTATGGAATGTATGCATACTTATTATCTTGAGTAGATAAATGTTATGGTTTTTATTCATGTTGTTGTTGTGGGTTATTAAGTAGTTTTAGTCTCATAACCTTAGGGGACGTTTGCATTGGGAAGCGAACTTGTATAATAATTATACTTAAACAAAAAAAAAATTAGCCTGCTTAAGTAGTTGTTTGCAACATCCTTTAGGGTTGTGTGGCGGGGCGTTACATTTTCATTTAGAACTATCTTTTATATGAATTTTGATAATTAATTTTAGGTCAAATAATCAGTCTATTAAACATATGAAATAAAAATAAAACAAAAATTAAAAAACACACTAAATTCTAAATCTAGCTTCATATAAGGTCTATTCAAAACCTTAAGTGAGGATTAAATTCAAAATCTAGCTTCATCTAGGGATCTAGGGTTCTTGAATTGAAGTTGAACTACTTAAGAAGAAATGTGGTATTTTGATGAAATGTAAATTAAATTAGGGATGGTAAATAAATAAACTCTCTTTAAAAAATATAGATGTCTATTCTATTAGAGAAAAAATGAGGATTTTGAACAATTAATTATTAGAAATTAAGATTTAAGTTATAATCTATTTTGAAGAAAAATATAGTTTTTAAATACATTTTTGAGAAAAATAATGGTAAGAAATATATAAATTAATTTAAAGAATAGAATTTAGGACATATGCATAATATTTATTTTTTGTGAAATTAAATGAGAGGGTTACTTGACACATAGAAATTAGTTCTATTAGAAATGAAGATTTAAGTTATTAAGTAGTGGCATTTAAAAACACCTAGGGGCATGAGTGTTGGATCTCAATTGTCATGTTCTCATAGGTTAGCCCTCATGATAAGATCAAGTTCATGATTATGGAAATGATTGAGGAGAATAGTATTCAAACTTGGAAATGGTGATGCATAATTAGATTAAATTTAGGTCCTCCTATTGAAGTGTTCCTAGCATATAGTACTTTCAAAAATTTAAATGATTTGTGAATAATGATCAAGTGTAATTAAATGATAAAATAAAGACAATTGAATGCCTTCGAATACTAAGCAAGTTTAGTTGGCTCATAATGTATTATTAAATGTGTAAGGGATGAAAATTTTGAATTTAAATTTTAAAATTTTAATGATTAAATCCATGGTTTAGGATTTACCATATATATGTACTTAGAGTATTGGTCTAGGATTTAAATTTTTGCACTAGTTACCTAGACACTAAATAATCTAAATATTTTTGTTTTCTATGTTCTTTTAGGTTCTTTCAATTACAAACAATCTAAAATAAAATACTTTCAATTCAACATTAACTAATTTTATATTATACATGTTTTATATCATAAAATTCATTTAAGTGAGTTTAATATTAATGAAAAAAATATTAAATAAAATAATCTTATATTCAATTAAAAAAACATCCAGTTAAAATATACATCAAACTCAATCTTAATCACACATAATTATGTGTTTCTATTATGGAAATAGTCAATCTATTCATAAAATAAAAAAATATTCATAAACTAGGCACTAACTTGCAAGTCCATTATTCCAAGGGCCACCCAAACTTCACCCTAAGTTCGTTAAACCCTAAGCCCTGAACTCTAAAATCTAAACCCTCAACACTAAAGCATCTGTTTTGTCTTAGGACCTTATAATCAAATTTGGTTGCCTTAGGCAACTCTACCAAATTTGATTCCCTTAAGCCATGTCATTTTTTCGTAGAAACTTACTACAAATATCCCCTTAAGCCAAGTTTGATTCCCTTAAGCCATGTCATTTTGTAGTAGAAACTTACTAAAACGATCCCTTTAAGCCATTGTATTACCATAAACCATAAAATCAAAACTCTAGACCCTAAACAGGCTAAAGAAATCCATTTTTCACCAAATTTTATTCACTTGGGCCACTTCATTTTGTCCTAGGACCTCACTAGACATAGATCTCGTTAAGCCATCCTATCACCCTAAATCATAAATCAATGTCTTAAGGGGTCCTAATATGACATTTCTTAATGGGATCAAAGAAGTTTTTAAAATTTGGTGAAGTTGCCCAAGGAAACAAAATTTAACAATAACAAGATTGTGCAAGATTATAGTATGACTCATATTTGAAACAAGACCTATCTCAATCAACTATTCCACAAGAAAATGTTCTTCACTAAAGCATTCATTTTGTCTTAGGACCTTAAAATCAAATTTGGTTGCCTTGGGCAACATCAAAAAATTTGATCCCCTTAAGCCATGTTATTTTGTCCTAAGACCTCACTAGACATAGATCCCCTTAAGCCATCCTATCACCCTAAATCATAAATCGATGTCTTAAGGGGTCCTACTATGACATTTCTTAATGGGATCAAATAATTTCTTAAAATTTGGTGAATTTGCCCAAGGCAACCAAATTTAACAATAACAATATTGTGCAAGATTATAATATGAATGATATTTAATGATCTAGGTTGGTTAGTTGAAACAAGACCTATCTCAATCAACTACTCCACAAGAAAATATTCTTCACTAAAGCATTCATTTTGTCTTAGGACCTTAAAATCAAATTTGGTTGCCTTAGGCAACTCCACCGAAATTTATTCCCTTAAGCCATGTTATTTTGTCCTAGGACCCCACTAGACATAGATCCCCTTAAGCCATCCTATCACCCTAAATCATAAATCAATGTCTTAAGGGGTCCTAATATGTCATTTCTTAATGGGATCAAATAAGTTCTTAAAATTTGGTGAAGTTTCCCAATGCAACCAAATTTAACAATAACAAGATTGTGCAATATTATAATATGAATGATATTTCATGATCTAGGTTGGTTAGTTAAAACAAGACCTATGTCAATCAACTGTTCCACAAGAAAATATTCTTCACTAAAGCATTCATTTTGTCTTAGGACCTTAATCAACTATTCCACAAGAATCCTATAGGGTACTCCCATGAATCCTAGATCCTATAGACCTATCTCAATCAACTGTTCCACAAGAAAATGTTCTTCACTAACTTGCAAGTTCATTATATTCCAAGGGACACCAAAACTTCACCCTAAGTTTCGTAAACCAAATTTAACAATAATTAGATCATGCAAGATTATAATATGAATGAGATAAATCATGATCTAGGTTGATTAATTTATGGTTTAGGGTGATAGGATGGCTTAAGGGGATCTATGTTAAACTCTAAACCGTAAACCCTATAACATTCATAAATTGTCTTATATTAATAGTTAATTGTATTTTCATTCAAGTAACATGCCTTAGACATAAATGAGGCTTAAAAGTTTATTTTATCATATGTATTCAATTAGGCCATTTATATTGAATGGTTTAAGGGTATAAATCCTAAACATGTATCTTACATTTTGAAATTACAAATCTAATGTAGGTTCACTCATATCTTCTAGAGATCACATGGATCGATTCAATAATATTCACAATCAACCTCCATGCCATCCATCTCCACCACCTTCACCTCCACCTCCACCCACTCCACCTCTCAACCCCCCACCTCCACCACCTGAAATCGATGGTGCTCATTTGCAAGCACGAATCAATTCCAATGTTAGAACCATCCAAGATCAAATCAACATTGTTGATGTTGTTAGGGCTATGGATGGGATCTTAGATGAGCATCAACAATGGCTAGAGGAGAGGAGAACTTCTGATTCTGAAAAGGAAAACACAAATAAATGAAGAGATGCAGTAGAGAGCCACAATAGTTTTTAAATTAAGACAATGATCTTAAATAGTTATGAATTTATGAATTTGGTGAACAATGGATATTTGTGTTACGTGAATTTATGATTTTGGTTCTAGATGGATATTTTTAGATGGATGGTTCTAGATGGATATATATATGCATTAGACATAAAATGAGCTTTTTGTGAATGTTTCAAGTTTATTGTTTACTATGTACACATGTATTAAAATTGCACATATAGTTGTTAAATTTTGAAATTTGTATGTACATAGTTTACTTTAATGATGTATGCATGCAAATTATGCATGGTATTTTTTATTTTAAATGTATGTATGTTAAATGCATGTTATTTTTTTATTTTAAATGTATGTACATAGTTTACTTGATCAAGTTCAATCAATGTATATGTGTGTTTCAATTTTATATGATCTTAATATACGTATGCATGTATCATATTTAAACAAATTTGCATGTGTGTTTCAAATTTAACTATTTCTTGTAATTTTTTAAGTTTGTATGTTAATTTAGTATAATTTAATGCAGGTGCACACTTATATCTCATATCATGGATGATTTTAATATTGATGATATCATCAATCCACCAGCTCAGGCACCTTCACCTCCTCCTCCCCCTCCCCCTCCATGACCTATTGCATCTAATGAGGCTCGCTTACGAGCACGCATAAATGATCAGGTTGGATCAATATAGAATCAAATCAATGTTATGCAGAGTCAAGCATTGATTCCACCCCATGTTAGACGTTTTGCATCTGCAATGCAAAACGTTGTGGATGCCATCAGGACCATTGATTCTGATCTAGATAGGCATAGACGAGACAAAGAACAAATGAGACAATTTTATGTTGATGGTCTCTCTTATAAAGAAATATTAGACCTTAAAATAATGAAAGCCCACCTAGCCCCCTACTTTCTCGACACCGTTACTCGACAACCCATTCCTGCCAACAAATCTAGAATATCCATGAGGTGGTGCATACATCCACAAATGAGTGCACATTTTTGGGATCGATGGTATATGGTTTTTGATAGTCCCCCACATGCTAATTGGGAGTGCCCATTGTATTTTTTGAGGAAATTATATGTAGAGTTTGTTATGGGGCACAAGCCCAATTATTTTGATTTTAAATCATTTTAGGGTGTTGGTGGCGGCATACCACAATAGAGGTTAGGGCAAGGGTTGATCCCCAATGCCCTGTGCATGCACAACCCCTTGTTGTTGCTCCTGGTCCTCCTGTTCCTGCACCTATGCATCATCGATCTATGGTCTTGACATTAGGTTCCCTTAGTACACTCGCAGGAGACCTTGATCAACATGCTTTTGCGATAGCGGGTGGGGAGCATAGAGATGATGATGGAGGAGTGTTCTATGGAGCTGGTCCGAGTACCACTCCAGGAGTGTCGAGGCCCGTCCCACATGTATGTACCAGTTGCCATCAACTATGCTATGGACCTGATCAGGCCACACCTAGTTCGGGTGGACGTGGAGATTTTGGTGGTTCATTTGGTCACATCAGTTCATTTGTAGAGTTTCTTACAAGAGGCGAACATCCTGAGGACACCGGTACACAGGTAAAAATATGCATCTACATGTTCATTTTATAAGAATTTTGATGAATGTATATATCAAAGTAAAGTTTGCAATACATTTTAACAATCAAACTGTTTGGTGTATAGACTATAGTAACGATGGGGCAATCATTCGTTCCATGAGTACATACATCGACACTAGTCCTAATCGGCAACCCTTATGGGGTATTTTGATTTCAATTTTTTAAATTATAAATGAAATGATTTTTAACTTGAGTTTTAAATTTATAATAGAATAACATATATGTTTGAAATATTAATGTTGGTTTAGGCGAGTCAATCGGCTTCCACGTCGATTCCACCCAAGGGGTTGTCGAGCACTCCTCCACTATCGACCATCATAGACTAGGGGTAGGTACATTTATATTGTAAATTGTTTAACTTACATTAGTATAGTTACAATTATGAATTTTTAATTCACTATATATATGAAATGTGCATGTACACTTGAAAATATTATAAGCTTGTGTTACATGTGTCTACATGTCTGTCTAGGTTGATACCACAATCAGAATGGGCATCGGGCAAACATTAGATTTTGCGGTTACTCGTGAGGCCTCTGATTTTCAGGTTGTTTAAATAAATTTCTACACAAAATGTGCAAACTTGAATATATATATATTTACCTAATTCAAGTATGTACATGCTTTAACTTTGATCTTGTAGGACTTTGTTAGTGTGACTTTCAACCCTGACCCAGACATAGTTACACCTCCAGGAGGGCATGTGGAGTAGGCTCCAGATCAAATGGTAATTTAAAATTTTTATTATATTTAAATTCAATTATAAATTATATATTGTGAATATATAACTAAATAATTTTAAATTTCAAATTGAATATTAATATAATTTGAGCTAATACATGTTTTAAATTCTTTTCCTTTTATAGCATGTGACACATCTAGTAGTTGAGAATGTACAAAAATTTCCTACAGAAGAGGGTGCACAACCTATGGATATGGTACAATTAAAATATGATAAATTATAAATTAATTTCAATTAAATAATTTTTAATTGTAGACTTGTGCATCTAATTTCAACTTTTTTTGTTTTGTTTGTGTAGATTGATTAAGAGAATGTAGAGGTTGCTTCAGGTGCAGTAGAGCATCCAAACCCAGATATGATGGTAATTTAATTTTAATATGATGAATTATAAATTAAATTGTCATTAAATTGTTTTTCATTGTCTTACATATGATTTCATCTTTCTCTTGTACAGAGTGTTTCAGTTCATCTGCATAGTCCGCATGGCACGAAGAGGTCTCTTGATTATGGAGACAATACATGACCTAGAAACATGATTTTGTGGGTTATATTTGTTTATTTTGTGGACTATATTTTTGGTTTGTCACGTACTCTATTGGACTTTATAATTCATGGTTCTTGAGTATTTAGTTGGACTTTAGTTCATGGGTTGTACTATGATGGACTTTTTTTCATGCACTTAATATATTTACATAAATTATGGACTTTATTATTGTTTGAAATTTTAATTTACACATATACATTTATGCATTTTATGTTCATAGTCAAGATATTAATATAGGACATTAATGTGAAATTAAATATAAATGTGAAATTGAAGTTGAAATTAATAGGACATTTTAATATTTATAGTTTACAAATTTAGTGATCTCATACATGATATGTACATTCAATAATTAGCTATAATTAGTCAATGAACTTATTCAATTCACGTCAATCAATAATTAGTCAATAAATCATAATTTACGACATTTTAGGGGATGTCTTAAGGGTTAATAATAGAATGCCTTAAAAGGATGTCTTAAGGGTTCATAATAGAACATCTTAAGGGGATGTCTTAAGGGTTCATAATAGAATATATTAAGGGTTCATAATACAATGTATTAATGGTTCATAATATAATGTCTCAAGGGGATGCCTTAAGGGGTCATAATACAATGTCTTAAGGGGTCACAATACAATGTCTTAAGGGAATGTCTTAGGGGGTCATAATACAACATCTTAAAGATATAATTGATTTAACAATAATGTATGCATGAAATTTAGTGATTTGAAGACATACAAGGACATATATGTCATCTCAAAACAATGTTTACAAAATTTGGATATGCCATCTCAAGAACATCTCAAACTCATGCCCAGAATGTACTAGGTCTTCACACCACCTAATATCAAAAAGGTACAAGCAATATCAATGAAACCATCAAAACATACATAATTTAATTTATATAAAACTAACTATATGTACACAACTCAAGTACCTGCATTTAAAAGTATTCCACACGTGTGTAGGTTGAATCCATGCATCCTCTCCTTTTTGTTTCAAAGTATGAGATCAATGCAATGATGGCTTAAGGATAGAAAAAAAGGATAATAAATCAATTTAAACTATTAATGTACAAGCAATATCAATATGTAATCAAAACATGTATTTAAATATATTTTTACTAATAATTACCTCTATTTAAAAAGACAATATAAAACTTAAACTATATTTACCTGTATTTACTTATTCCATTGTACCATCTACATCCTCTCTTTTTTGCAATGCATCTATGATTGTTTCATGCTCTTCCATAGAAATTGTCCATAACACTTTACTTGCAGGTCTTCCGCAATACCGATCTAGTTTTATATTTGTTGCCACCACCAAATGTGAATAATGTATAATTTTTTTATGCGGTTCATAATCTTTGAATGCAGGTAGACCATTCTTCCTTGCTAGGTATTTTCATAGCCAAGTTCCAACAACCACAACCGATCCTATTGGAAAATATGAAAACAATCATCATATAAGTTCTCAAATATTTCTTAATGAGATGAAAAACTTGTTCTAAAATATTGTTTAAGGGGATCAAAAAAATTGTTATCAAAATTTGCTTAAGGGGATGTCTTAAGGGGATCATGGTACCTGTTGGATAATGATAGCCATCATCATCTTCTCGAGGTGATATTAACTTATGTTTACTCTCCACACAATGAGCCAACCAATATTCTGTTTGCTCTTCATTCCCCTCAGGTGCAACAACAACATACACATGTCCTGCAAACAAAATTTGATTTAATAACTTGCACATAGCAATATAAAAAAATTAGTATTACAAAATAACTTAATAAAGACAAATTAAATGAAATAAATTGACTTAAATTACCTTCTTGTACAAGGTCTGAAACACGGTCATAGTCTTCAGATGCAAACACTTGATCATTTTCTTCAATAGTTCTTTCATATTGATCATGTGCTTGTGAAGGTGTCAACGATCTTTGTTCCCACTTTTCAACCCATTATGTATTTTCACATGCTTCCCAATCTCCTGAAATGCAAAACTATCAAAAACATGCAAGCTCCCTTGTCCAGATAGTCCATGTGCTTGCTGTCGAACTCCTAAACGAATGCCATTTTGTAGATCCACTAATTGTCTCATAGTCAACTCTAGGTACAATGTTATCTTCTTCAACCAACCAAAAGAATCAATGAACTCTAGAGTACTCACTCAAACTAGGTGTAGATAATATTGTATTACACCAATTGACAATCCCATGTGCATCTTTAAATTTTACTGCATCTTCAAATTTTAATTGTTCTCTAGCAAGAATTCTTTTGACACACGCACCAGCTCCATCATGTTCTCCTTTACCATGCCCAGCTTCAAAAAAACTCCATATATGTTGGACATTAAGTTCTTTGTGAATCCTACTTAACCAATAGAACATTCAAGCATTTTTGAACTGCCTCGTACAATTATCTGACCATATGAGGTGTTCTTTCATATGGATTCCTCTTTCTCTTAATTTTTTGTAAAATATACTGAAACAATATTGAACAAACTCTGATGAGTGTAATCAGTTGTCACTCAAATAAAAATGATACTCCCTCAGAACTTTTCTATCATCCTCAGTGCTATTATTTGCATGTCTATAAACAATATGGACAAACATAGCTACTTGCATTGAATTATAATACTGTGATTGAATTTCCTCTTGCGGAGCTAGAGTATAATTTTTTGCAAAATCAACCACTGAAAGTATAGTACCAATTGGAAATGTGTTTCTACATGCGCAAAATTGGCCATCAAGCCATTGAGCATGTTGAGAGTGCATGATATATTTTGGTACTATCTTATTCTTAAATTCACTCATGAATGCATGCACACTAACTTTTTTTGTAACTAAATCACAATGCTTTCCTATTTTTCCATCTTTTAAAGAATAGTGAACATTCTTAAATCTTGTAACTTCTACTAATTGTTGTCCAAAATCATTATCAACACTTTCATGCATACAAATTCCTAAGAATGAAAGGTTTCCATAGTCAATGCATTGTCTAGAAATACAAGAACTTAAATAAAACAATTTACCATTAGATCTTTCACAAAACAAACTTGAAATAAATTCCCTTATTGCTTCAAGTGGCATATTAATACCACATTCCTGTATAATCAAGTTAGTATGCAAGGTACAATGTATATATCGAAAAACATCATAAAAATAACGAAATTGAACATGTGTTTTACAACAACAAGATATTCGTTGCTTATTAATTTTTACATACCACGGTTTACATTTTTCAAAAGACCTTTGACTTATTTTAATATTACTGGGTAACACTAAATCACCACAAAATTTTCTATAAAATTCAATTTGTGTTGTATCTATTAAGTGTTTTGGGTGAGGATTGCGAACTTTGGACCCCACCCTTAATTTTAAAACATCTCTAGCATTAGATGAAACCCTAGTATTTTCATGCCAATATTTTTCAATCAAAGATTTAATTTCAACATTCAATTTCATATCAAACCTCGGGAGTCGACCACTAAAACTCCAACATTGGTTGATAGGATCATTTTCTATAATTATTCTTCTTTTTGCCGCTCTTAGTAATGTTTTAGGATGTAATTTTAAAACTTCACTAATATTTCTTACCATTCTTTTATTGAAAGTTGCTTTATTAACTATAGCAGTAGTTATAGCTCTTCTTGCTGCATTTTTATCTTTAGATCGACTATTTTTTCCAATCGATTGAATGGCACTAGCAATAGTACACATAGCATGTTTTAATGATTGATCTTTTCTTTTTGGTTTAACAAAAAAGCCTAACCTTCTCAATATTTTCCTCATTTTTTGCATTCTCATCAATTGCATCATTAGTCAACATTGAATTGTAATTTTTTTACAATAAAAGAATTCGTTGTATATTTTATTTGCATGTGTTCTTATTTGCCTCCAAGAAATTTGACCAGGAAGATTATCAAAAACACCACTTTCAATTTAAAAAAAAGTATTTTCATTAAATTCAACATCACATTCTAGATTTTCATCTTCATCTTCATTTTCATCTTCAATTTCATTTTCAACTTCAAAACGATTTACATTTTCATCAACAAAACAGTTTTCATTTTCATTTACATCAACAAAACGGTTTTCATTTTCATTTACATCAACAAAACGGTTTTCATTTTCATTTAAATCAACAAAACGGTTTTTGTTTTCATTTTCAATAAAAGGATTATTCTCAATTTCATTTTCAACAAAAGGATCATTCTCACTATCATTTTCAACAAATTCTATAAAATTTTCATCTCTCTGAATATTATCAATGTCAACATCGTTAAGTCCAGCATCTTGTAAAATTTCTACATATGAATTTACAAATTCACTAACATGTGGATTTGAAGACGTACCTGGATTTCTGCATATTGCAACATTATCCATAGCATTGAAAGAGGGATTTGAAGACATAGTAGGACTTGATTGTATAATCATATTCTTCTCCAAATTGACTTCTTGCAAATTCACTTCATCTACAACCATGGTCTCCTCTATGTTTGCATCTTCAATAGTTGTGGAATTGGATGCTCCCCCATCATTCATTGATTTAATTCTCATTCTTCTTTCTCTTTGTCTCTGTCTCTCCTTTTCTTTGTTTGCTTCAATTTCTTCAGGAGTCAATGTCTTTCTCCTCTTATTACGAAATTTATTTTCCATGATTATAAAATTCTCAAGCACAAATGAATGTAAATAGTGAAATTCTTTAAAAAATCCGATTCAAATTGGAAGTTGAAGACCTAAAAGGACTAAATATTTCCTCTTGTGTTCCTCAAAACAAGTAGAAAACTAGCACAATTCTACTTTAAAACTAATTTCTTCATGCCTCCTTTGAAAAAATTTATCAAAAAAGCAAGTCACCACCTATAAAAAAAATGCTCAATGAAAAAAATAGAGCAATTTTACTGTTCTCGGCCGTACATGTGAAGTTGCAGACTTCACAATAAAAATTGACAGTATTTAAAAAAACACAGTTGACCGAGTTTAAAACGGGATCCCGAGTTTAAAACAGGATCCCGTATCTTTAAAAACGGAATCCCGATTACAAATCGGGATCCCGTATCTTTAAAAACGGAATCCCGATTACAAATCGGGATCCCGTATTTAAAGATACGGGATCTTGTTTTAAATTCGGGATCTCGTTTCTTATAATTAAATATGGTGACCGTTGACAGCGGAACGGGATCCCATTCCTCTATCAACGGTCACCTGATTTAATTATAGGAAATGGGATCCCGATTTGTACTCGGGATCCCGTTCTGCTATCAACTCTCACCGGATTTAATTATAGGAAACGAGATCCCGTATGTTTAAATACGGGATCCCGATTACAAATTAGGATCCCTTTTTTTTAATTTGAAGTTTTTTTGGCCTTGTGGTTGGGTTTTTGCTTTGGATTTTGGTTCAGGAAAAGCGTTGGGAGTCCGAACCTAGGCCTTCAAGTTGGTTTGACTTGCAACTTGAAGGTTCTAACAATGTTAGGGAAAAAAATTGAGTTTGGACATATGGCTGACGACTTTTTTTGTAGAATTTTTTAACGAAATTAAAACCCATTTTAGATGAGACAATGCAGATTTCAAATATGTAAATTTTTTTACAATTGAATTATTTTTTCTATTTTTCAATTATTTTTTTATTAAATTGGTCCATAAACTTTAAATATCAATATTTTTTTACTATTTTAATAACTTTTGATCAACATAACATTTTGACGAACGGATTGCACAAGGGAAAACTTTAGACAATTCTTTTCAATTTAAAAAAAAAAAATGCAAAAATGATAAATTTAGGTCATCTTATGCGTGTCGTACACAACGATTTTTCTAAACGTCAAATATGCCTGATAAAAAATTAACAAAAATAAAAATATTCAATAAAAAATTACAAAAAAATATCTGGGGCACGCTTCAGTGAGTCACAAGTCTTTTCCCAAAAGGATTTAGAAAAATATGATAATTTAATTCAAAATATCGATGTTGTACACGTGCATGGTATGGTAAAAAAAGATGACTTTTTAATAGTGGTTTTTACAAAAGCCTATTGAAACTCAATTTGTACAATGTGGGTATTGAAATAAATTACATATTTGGAAACTAGACTCCGAGTAATACATTTTATGATTAGTGACTTGTTCGAAGATTTCATCTCTAAGTGCTTCAAATTTTAAGGTCAAATGTGTCAAACTCTGAAAAACAAAGAAAATATTTCCACTTTTTGGCCAAAAAGTGGACTCAACTTCTTGCCGGCACCCCTATCTTTATGATTATACTCTATGAGTCTTTATTGCTCTAGGAACTACACTTGTAATTCTTTCAACACTTTCTAGATAAGGTTGGAGTCAGTGGAAACTATATATTGGACCTTATTCTTATAGACTAATACCTTTCTCGTAGACTCCATCACCTCCCTAATCTCCAAGACCCTAGATCTTGAAAAATGTTGAAGCTATCTTCAACCCTCATCAACTCATCAATAAGATATTCTATAGGTTTCTTCCTTGTATTTCCAATGAAGTATGTTATTATGACCTCATTAGGAAGGACCTTATTAGGGTTTTCCCAAAAGGTGAATGTCAAGGCTTTGATAAAATTCTCAATTTTGACCATAGCTAGAGTAGCAACATCTTTCTTGGTGGAAAAAAATTCTTTTATCTTTCCTAATGGAAAAATTACAATTATATCATCAATTAATTTATGGTAGTACTAGATTGCTTCTCTAATTAATCTACTAGTTTGTGCCTTTAAATATTTTCTCTATGAAGTGATGGCACCTATTATTTCCCCTAGATCCTATAAATGCTTTCCCTTGTCTAATGAATTCAAAGTAAGAGAAGCTATGGAATTAGCATTAATTATTCCTACTAGGTAGTTCATGCAGTCCTTAAAATCAATCACTTAAGCATGGAGTTCCACCTTAGTCCTTGCATCTTTGTCCATAAATTCATTATGGTAGATATTGAAACATTGATGGATTTCCTATCTTCTTCTAGGGCCCGTTTATCTAGATTGATGGGTTACATTTGGTAATCTTGAGGTTACATTTATTCCTTATCCTTGTCAACCAAGGAAACCACCACTTATGCAATGCTTGTACCTTGTGCATCTATTGAAATAGTAGATAGATTCTTGACCCTCTTTTCCTAGTCTAAGCTTGGAGAATACCAATTAACGTTGAAAAATCCTCAGGTGCATGCTACTATAGCCTTTACCATTTCCAAATAGTGGATCTCTACCACATATAAATATTCAAATCTCAATCAAATTGATCAATATTGGTATTGGGATGCTACTTGGGAGGAGTTGGTTGCCTTGAAGGTGGTGTTAGATATTTGAGTGACTTGATCCTCAAAGATTAGGATGGAGAAGGTATCAATATCTTTGTGAGTATATGTAGTTTTTCCTCAAAAGAAGACACAATGCCTTGTACCAAAGTTACATCAATAAACTATGTGGCTACTTACTCCTTATCCTCTACTTTATCTAGAGTGGGAGTCTTTTGAGGGGAGGATTAGATTCAATGTATCAAAGGAGAGGAAGTGGAAGGTGAGAGAATACGGTTTTGACCAGTGTCATAACCCCAACCTTTTTCTTATTTTGATAAATATAATAATTGGTATTTTAAATGGATTTAATAATTCATCTTTCTATATCATTTAATTTATAAATTAATTATTGCATTCAAAATTCAAATTGGGTATCTTCTTTAAATATTATAGTTACAATATGTTTGTGGTAGGAGGGAGTTAATAATGATGTTATTTATGATTCACATGTTAATGGAAGAAAAAGATAGTAAATTCATAGAAGGGAGGAATACATGGAAAGAGAAAATGAATAGTAGTTGGGAGGAGATGAATCAAGAAGTGTATAGGTTTGACTTTTCATCCCTAATGCAAATTCCCCTTTTACCCCCTTCCACTTTAGAAAACCTAAGGTGGAGGCTTAATTCCACTTAAGCCCGCTATTCACATCACACTTGGCAACTATTTTGAGTGTCGGTGGAGGCATTTATGTCGGGGATGCCCGTGCAGCACACAGACGTCCGCATAGCGCGGTTACGTCCCTGGCAGATTCCTGCGGTTGGAGTCTGTAGAGATGAACTACACTTCCTATTGGAAGTTGAAGTGTAACACCTCCCTTCGACTGGCCGACCCGAATATGGCTATTTTCTTCATTCTTCCTTCATATTCTTCACTCTCTCATCCATTTTCAAGTTTAGAAGATCCTTTAGCATTCTATCCACACTTTGAGCATCCATCCACAATTTTTGTAGCAGCACTTCACACTTCATAGCAGAGATCTACCACTCCATCACTTCGATAGTGCAAGCGTAGGATGAATCCATTGCAGCAAACGCTTGAGTTCCTCTCATCTTTCGCCTCCAGTAGCCTTGAGCGCTTTGGACGAAGGTGGTAAGCTCCTCTTATCTTCTTTATCGTTTGGTTGAGTAAGCATATACTATTTTGTAGTGTCTTTTGTATACTTTGCTTGTATTCTCTTCTTTATCATATCATTCATATCATTGAAATCTTAGTTGTCCGTGGAGGTGGAAACACCAAAATAGGGGTCTGATTGAGGCAGACCCCTAAACAGCCCCCCAACATTTTCTTGTTTTTCTGTGTGCAAGTGGAGAGATCTTGGAGCAAGCTGGCGAGAAGATTGTTGTGTGAAATTGTCTTCATCACCCTTGCAGTAATATATTTCCTTTATCACATTAATCTTGACATTTAATACTTCTTAATCCCATTCTACATGTTTACAAGTTCTTATACTAGGCTATTAGTCCTTATTTTAGAGGTTAAATCTTGTTTCACTAGTTTTCTGGCCATATGGATGCTAGCGCACCTATGAGATGCTAGTGCGCCGTGCTGTCATCCCAGAACTACACTTATGTCCTCCGACAAAGAGCTATCTGAAACACCGAGTTGACTCTATAGATTGACTCTCCTAGTCTCCCTTCAACTCTTGGGTTTGCAGAGTGATCAAAGGCCCCACAATTCTCATCATTCTCATCCCACCTATCCTAATCCTCTTTCAAACTGAGGTAAGTTAGGGAAGCCATACTGCTCTCGACCTTTCGTGACCTATGGCCTTGTAGTGGTTGGTCCCCCTCTCTTACATTTTTGGTGAACCCAACGTGAACCGTTTTGGTTCCATTTTGTGATACTGAAAGTCTCTTTCCTCGTGTCCTAGCAGTGTTGTAGGTGTGAGTGTTGTGAGGCTCCCACCTTGCAACCCAACCTATGACCCCTAGTAGGCATAGCTGGAAGCTTCCGAAAGTGTTGTGTAATGAAACCTTAATTGGTTCACTGACTTATCTCGTAAACCTTAGGAGGCTCTGTAGAAGTAATGTTTAGTGTGCGTGATGGCCTCTTTCTTAAATCAACCTGTTCTCTTTGTGTAGATTGTGAGTGGAAGTAATAGCATAACCTTTACTTCACAAGACTTGTCGATGGGCTTTAATAGGGAACACTCTCCTCTTTACATTCCTGCAAGGATAAATGGGCATACCGTAGTAGGTGTTCTCGTTGATCCGACATCTCAAGTGAATATCATAATTGAGGAGATCATTCTGATTAACTTCCTGCATAAGGATGGATATGATGCGCCTGAAAGTACCGTCCGCACACACAATGGAATTTTCGTACCTCCTATAGGGAGTATTGTCATATTGGTCCTTGTGAGACCTAAATCTGTGAGCCTTAGGTTTGACATCATCCCAGAGTCTGAACTCTTCAAAGTGAAGTTGGGTATCCCCTGGCTGGTAGCTATGAATGCAGTTCCCTTGATTGTGCATAAGTGTCTGAAATTCGTTCATGGGGGTTCAGTACATGTTGTCCATGACACCGATTATAGACCGTTGGTTGCACATGGTAGCTATAACTTAGGCTACTTTTGGCCTACACCTATTGGTCCTTTCCCACCTACGAAGGACCTATTGTATCACACATATCAAAACTATAAGAAAGAACGTTTTAGGCCAAAAGTGAGATACCCTCCTTCGCCTTATGTTGTTTCACATAGGGCTTGTTTGAAAGCTGACAGTGATGCCACCAAGGTGCACAGAAGAGAAGAAAAGAAGTGATCCTGAGATCCTCCTTCTTCCTCTTCCGTTGTTTAGCTCGATGCTTCCTCTCTCTCTGTTGTGGTACCATATGCTTTTGTCTCTCGTTTGCGTGAGAATCCAAAGGTTCCCACTTGGCAGAAGGCCAAACGTCTCGTGTTTGATATTCTTGTCTTACCCACAGAGCCTAGGCCCATTCGATATGGTAGATAGAAAGCCCCCCATGGAGATTCCTCTCTATCTTGGTCTCCATGGCCTCTTACTATTCCTGCTCCTAAAATAGTGAATAGGAAGAGGCCCATTGCCGAGGCATTGGAGTCAATTCTTCCTACCATTTCCAAACCTACTCCTCCTATTCCCATCTAGGAGTCAGTCCCTTCATTGGAAATAGTTGTAGAAGAAACTCCCATGGATGAGCAGGAGCCTCTCATCTCTTCGCAAACGTAGGCTTCTAGTTCAAGCATTCATAGAAACCGCCTTGCACATGAGCGCAAGCACCAACAAAAGGATCTCCTAGATGACCAAGCCTCCTTATAGAAGGAGGATGAGACAACCGCTCCTCCTACAGTATCCTCTTCTCTCCTCCCTTATGTTTCTATCCAAACTAGCTTTCTATCTCTTCCAGCTTCCATTTTGAGTGCACATGCACTTGGAAAGGTGCAGATGTTCATCGCTCCTTCCATGGAACCGCCTCTGCTGACATCCATTCCAAATATCTCACCTTTCCCAAAGCTAATGGATATGATTAACACTTCAGTCGTAGCTACTGTGGTTCTTTCCTCCTCTCCCTCTACCCTTCTCGCTTCATCTGTGGGGAGTTCCCCTCCCCCGACAAAGAAGAATGTAGAAAGTGGTCCCTCCAGTAATGGAGGATGTAAGAGGACCCCACCTTCTCTAAAAGGTGGCCCCATGCTGACTTGTTTTTTCCTAGTGATGGAACCAATTCCAGCCTCCCTTGAGTTTGTCACCTCTCCTGAGTCTCTCAGTGAGCCTAACGGTGAACCTCTGGTGCAAACTCCTTCGTCTGCCAAGATGAAACATGACACTCTCATTAAATGTATGTTTAACTTGGTGGATGAAGTTCTAACCTTGTCAACAATCTTCACGAAGTCACTGGCCTTAGACACACAAGATTTGAGTGACAGAGACCTCAGAAGTCCCTCTGCCTTGGCCCTTGTTGTGGGAGGATTGAAAGCTCCTCCCCTTAACATTACACCATTTCAGGCTTATCATCCTTCCCCCTATGATGATCTAGAGTCAGAAGTTGATGAACTTTTGGTTACTAGTGTTAGGGGGAGACCCTCTTCTTGATCTTTAGATTAGATGTGTGTGTTGTGATGTGCTTCCCTCATGCTCATACTATATGTGCCTAGATGACCCTCGTCACCCCTGTTGGTGCTTGGATATAGGCATGGTGTTTGTGTTGTAAACCTTCTTCTATATGTATCATCATTCTTCCATGTTTGTGATTAACTTTCGACAAATTCAGGATGATGCAAAGCATCGGGAGCATTTAGGCTTCCTTCCATGTTGACCCAATTTTTTGTTTTTACTTTATCCTCTCGTGCATTCCTCACATGGCCTGGTATAGTAGGGGGTTGATGACAATTCAATTGTATACTACTATTATACTTATATATATTTATGAGTAGTTTTGACCTTGAAATATCAAGCTACTCCTGTGCCCTTTGTGTGTGTTCTCTTTTCTTTTGCTTCCTCTTTATCTTTCTCTCTTCTTTGCTTGAGTTGTCCCTTCCATATGTGACAATGCCACTTCTATAGTACATGGTCTTTATAAAATTCATTTGTTGTCAAACGAATATTTTCTCAAAGACCCCTCACACACTTCTTTAGAATTGCATTCTCGACTTGAAACCCTAATGGAACATGTTTCCTTCATCATGGGTTCGTAAAGAAAGGACTTGGACACCTTCCTCTGAAGTGGGAACAATCTTGATCTTGCCCTCACGTGGGGTCATATCCTTTCTTTTGAATTCCTTGATGAAGTGAACATATTTCAGAAGGATTCCTTGATGATGAATCGATTCGAGAAAGAAGACGTTAGCTTTTGAATAGTGTGTCCCTTGAGTGGACCACTTCCTTTCGTGTTGGGTTCTCGAGGGACCCCTTCGAAATTTTTATCTCTAATCAATTCTATGGCGTCTAGTACGAGGGCAGCTCAACTAGACCGATTTTACATCTTCATGTCTAATCTAAGGGTAGCCCGACTAGACTTTACTTTACATCCTTATGTCTAGCTTGGGGGCAGCTTGACTAGACTTTACTTTTCAAATAGTGTGTCCCTTGAGTGGACCCCTCTTCCTTTTGAAGAGTTCCCGAGGGACCCCTTTGAAATTCTTCCAACTTAGCGATGGTTTGTGTGACTGTCTGTTCACTAGCCTGCATAGCCGCTTCCTGACGTGTTCTATCTGCGGGTAAACATGTCATCATTTCTAAATCTGTGGAGTCCCCTTTACTCAGTCTCCCTCATGGGAGAGTTCTTGGGGGATACCTTTCTTGCAGGTTTTTGGGTTTGTAAGGCGCTCTTCCTGGTTTCCTTCATGTGAGAGTTCTTGAAGGATACCTCCCTTGCCGATCTATGATCTCATAAGGCGCTTTCGTTCTACAGCTTTATGGTTTCACAAAGTTATAAAGTCTTGTCTTGCACTTTCGGGTTCACCAGATCATGCTCTGCTTCCTCATCAGTTCAAGTATACATCTCTAAGCTTACTACTCTACTTTACCAAATCACTCATCAGTACTCATGCTCGCTTAAGTGGGGGAAAAATGTATAGGTGTGAATTTGCACCCCTAATGCAAATTCCCCTTTTACCCCCTTCCACTTTAGAAAATCTAAGGCGAAGGCTTAATTCCACTTAAGCCCGCTGTTCACATCATACTTGGCACCTATTTTGAGTGTCGGTGGAGGTGTTTTTGCCGGGGACACCCATGTAATGCGCAGACGTTCGTGTGGCGCACTTACGTCCCTTGCAGATTCCTGCGGCTAGAGTCTGCAGAGACGTTACACTTCCTATTGGATGTCGAAGTGTAATGCCTCCCTTCGATTGGCCAACATGAATATGGCTATTTTCTTCATTCTTCCTTCATATTCTTCACTCTCTCATCCATTTTCAATTTTAGAAGATCCTTTAGCATTCTCTCCACAAGCTTTGTAGCAGCACTTCACACTTCATAGTAGCAATCTACCACTCCATCACTTTGATAGTGCAAGCGTAGGATGAATCCATTGCACCAGAGGCTTTATTTCCTCTCATTTTTCTCCTCCACTAGCCTTGAGCAATTTGGACAAAGGTGGTAGGGTATGTGCAGGATCATGATGGACCAAAAAGTGGTGATATGTAAGTGATATGATGGCCCATGTGGCTAACGACTTGTTTTTACCCAAAATTGATGAAACGAAAAGGGTTTTTAAAGGAGATTCTCAGCTTTCCACCAATATAAATTATGCTTTACTTTGAATTTAATAAATTATTATTATTCATTTTCTATTTGAATTACAACTAAAGTCCTAATTAATAGGCTGATTGAAAAACATCTATAGCTTTCAAACGGTATCACATTTTTTGAACCCGAAATATGAATCACATTCTATGCTTCACATACTATAGGATTAAAAACTAATAATAATAATTTCATGAAGTTTTGACCAAGTTGAGGTGGTCAAACATATGATTTTTTATATTTTTTAAAAGTTCTAATAAAAAAATCATAATTAATTATTTACTTGGAAAAAAATTACAAAAAAATATGCATCACATCGAGAGATGAGTCCTCTGCATATATCTAAAATATTATCATTTTATTGTGGTTAGGGTGGTTAGACAGACACCTCCTTATTTTTTCCCTAAAATTTAAGTACTACTACATTGAAATTTCAAATTTTCACCAAATAGATTTTTTTATTTTTTAAATAAACCTAGTAGTTTAGAAACTACATTCAATTTCCTACAAATTCTATTCTTACATATTTTTTAAATAATATAGATAACTTATTCAAATTTTTATGTCAAGTTGCCTAACTCTGATTTTTCTGAATTTTATCGCCACTTAAGGACCTATTTTTTCCATGATGGTCTTGCACATACCTGGTAAGCTCCTCTTATCTTCTCTATCATTTGGTTGAGTAAGCATGTATTGTTTTGTAGTGTCTTTTGTATACTTTTCTTGTATTCTCTTCTTTATCATATCATTCCTATCATTGCAATCTTAGTTGTCCATGGAGGTGGAAACACTAAAATGGGGGTCTAACTAAGGCAGACCCCTAAACAGCCCCCCAACATTTTCCCGCTTTTCTATGTGTAGGTGGAGAGATCTTGGAGCAAGCTGATGAGAAGATTGTTGTGTGAAATTTTCTTCATCACCCTTGCAGTAATCTATTTCCTTTATCACATTCATCTTTACATTTCATACTTCTTAATCTGATTCTACATGTTTACAAGTTCTTAAACTAGGCTGTTAGTCCTTTTTTTAGAGGTTAAATCTTGTTTCAGTAATTTTCTAGCTATACGGATGCCAGTGTGCCACGTTTTCATCCTAGAACTGCACTTATGTCCTCCGACAAAGAGTTATCTAAAACATAGAGTTGACTCTAAAGATCGACTCGCCTAGTCTCCCTTCAACTCTCGGGTTTGCAAAGTGATCAAAGGACCCACAATTCTCATCATTCTCATCTCGCCTATCCTAATCCTCTTTCAAATTGAGGTAAGTTAGGGAATCCATACTGCTCTCAACCTTTCATAACCTGGGGCCTTGCAGTGGTTGGTCCCCCTCTCTTACAAGATCAATGATAAGGGAGAAATGTTTTTTACAAATAATAAGGAGGAGGAATTCAAAGAGGTGCATGATGGGGGGGTTATTCCATCAAGAGAGAGAGTGCCTATAAATGGATAAAAAATAATAAAAAATAGAAGTGGTTTTTATAGGATTATTGACTGATGCAAGTGGGAGGTAAAGAAGATGTCATCTATATCAATTTACCCATCGACCTTAGAGTAACGGAGATGTCGAGAGGATTTGTTCACTTAGAGACCTAGAAACAAACAAAGCAGAAACGTGCCCTTTAGTGTGTGGCCTCATTTAGGTCAATTTTTTTTGTTATGTATTTGAATTCATTCTATCCGTTTAGCATTTACTAAGAATTTTGATGTTGCCAGCAATTATTTTGTATATGTGCAGTTTGTTTTCTTGTTACTCTATTTTTCCTTTTGAGGAAAAAAAATTTGTGGGTTTTGTTTCCTAATTGAGTTGATGTTGTATTATTTACTATAATTCAATACTGGAAGTATTATCCACAACATTATTTGCTCCTCAATTTCCTATGGAACACTAGATAAAGTTTAGCAATGCTTTTCAAAACATATTAATTGGGAGTTGCACCAAGCTTGTAGTGTATTCCATGTTATTTAGGTTTTTTGGTATATGATTTTATCCCCTAAACTAATTGAGCATTTTTTTCGTTAGATTTTGATTGCACTCCTATAGTATGCTTGTTAAATTTTAATTAGTACACTTTAAATGCATGCTTAGATACCAATAATTTTATTAACTGTGTTTAGCATTTTTATGTGTAATGGCATAAATTTGCACCCTAGGCAAATTTCCCATTTATTTACCCTTTAGAATTACAATTATGATGATGCATAAACCTACTACCATCTTCCTAATCTTCCCACGTGTCCCTATATTTTTGTGTCATTGGAGGAAATTTTTTCGAGGACATGTGTGCATTATGTAGACATCTGCACACCACGCTACCATCCTAACAAATTCCTACCTCTAGAATCCATGGAAGAATTGTGTTTCCTAATTGGTCATGAATTTAATGTTCTTTGTTGGGTCTTGATCAATGAAAAACAACTCTTGGACTCTATTTTTATCCATTGAAACTCATTCTATCACTCTCTTATGCTCTATATTCACTTCATTAATTCTCTCAATCTCAATCTCTCTCACTTATTGATCATTCTTCATTTTCCATTTCTCTATCTTGCTACTACCGACTTTCTAATTAGTCATTATAGTATCTTTTTGCTTCAATACCATCGTCATTGTAGGTTTGCAAAGTTCTATCTCCTTGGCATGGTGGTATTATTTTCTCCCTTTCTTTATCGACCTTGAGTGCTTATAGCATCTATCATCTTATAGAGTAGAATTCAGGTTGTCATTTCTCTCTACCTTATTGTGCCATTTCCATTCCTTCATTATTGCTTTCTCTATATTGTTGCATATCTGGCTATCCATGGAGGTGGGAACACCAAAACAAGGGTCTGACAGAGGTAGATCTCAAAACATATCCCAACACTTTTTCTATTTCGTGTGTGTAGGTGCAAGTTCATCTAGTTGAAGCCAATTGGAGAACTAGAATGTGCATGGAATGTTATCTTTCCTACTATTTCCTTATCATTTTCTTCATTAGAATAATCCCTTCCAGTATTCTTCTTACTATATTTTCCATTCTATGGTTTCTTATGAAACTATAAAACTCTGATATTCAGGTTGTAAGTAGACCTTGAGTGTCTTTGACTGTCATTCAACCATCTATTTGTACAAGATATCAGCATTTCCCTAAGACTCTATTGCAACACACTAAATTATGGTTCCTGTGTTGTCTCCTCAAATAGACAGTTGTCTAATTTATAGTCTATGACCCTTGCAGTATACTCACCTAGTTTCCAAAAACACCTATCGTTAGTAGAAGGGAAATAGGGTCTTGTTTTCCCTTCCTTTTCAGCATGTCTTTATTTTCTTTACCTTTTGACCAACCTAAGGTAGTTTAGGGTAGTCATTCCTTGAGGCTCTCATATGACCTAGAGCCATGGGGGTGATGAATCCCCCCTACTCTACATTTCTGGTGAACCCTACGTGAAAGTCTTGTTTTCATTTCTTCATGTCAAATATATTTCTCTCATGTCTTAAGTGCATTATAGATTCACCTGTCATGAAGCTTTATGAGTTTTATGACTGATTCTACAACCTTCAGGAACATTGTTAGAAGGATTTTATGACATATAGAGATGAATTCTAAGAAGTTCACTACTTGTCCTACCTTTAAGGAAATAGTTTTGGGAATGTCTACTGCCTTCTCTAGCCGCTTTGGAGAATCCGCTACACATGTCCAAAGATCCTCTTCACTTTTGTAACTTGAGACTCTTTGGGATCTTCTTGAAATCTAGCCACAAGAAAAACTAAATGCATGATATTTGGTCTAGTAGAAATGAGGTACAATAGTCCACCAATCATTGATCTATACTTGCTCTGATCTATCTTAGGAGATTCATCATTCTTGTTCAACTTACAACCAATCACCATATATTATATACCAGTTTAGATTCATCCATTCCAAACTTATTCAATAATTCTTCAACATACTTAGATTATGGTATGAATATACCTTTCTTTGATTGACTGATCTACAAACCAAGGAAGAAATTCATCGCCCCACACATTGACAATTTAAATTCTTTGTGCATTTCCTCTACAAACTTTTTGCACATATCTTCATTTCCTCCAAAGATTATGTCATCAACATATATCACCACAATTAAGATTTTTTCTCCTTCAACTTTGAAATATATATTTTTATCTTCTAGCCATATTTGCATCTTCTAACAACTAAAAACCTTCTGGTTCTTCAATGTATACCACTTCTTCTAATTCACCATTCAAGAATGGAGACTTCGCATGCATCTGATAAACTTTGAAATATTTATGTGTTGCAAAAGCTAAAATAATCCTAATAGCTTCCATTCTTGCAATCGAAGTAAAAGTTTCTTCAAAATCTATACCTTTAACCTATGACTAACCCATACAGAATATCCTACCTAGAAGCAGCTAGGACAATGATAAAGGAAGCTAATCTACCAGATTTCTATTAGAGAGAAGCAATTCATATTGCACTATACATTCCTAATAGAGGTTTAAAGAAAGAGTGAATAGTTCAAAACCTCCCTATAACCTATGGTATGGTAAACCCCCTACTATGAAATATTCTATAGTTTTTGGAAGCAATTTTTATATCAAAAGAGATGAAGAAAACTTAGGGAAAGTTTAATGCAAGATCTAATGAAGGAATATTCTTTGGATACTCTAGAAGAAGCAAGGCCTACCGGTATTACAACAAAATATTGAAGAAAAATGTTGAGAGTGCAAGTGTCAAAGTGGATGAAGAACCAAATCAAAGTTCAGTACTGATAGAAAGATATGAATTTGATGAATCCCCTTACAATGAAGAAGAAAGGGATAAAGATAAAGGAAAAGAGTTAGCAGTTGAAGAGGAAGAATCTTTGGAAAAGAATCCTAAGACTCCCAAGTATGTGTAGAAGAATCATTCAGAATATCCTATCATTGGTGATAAGGGATGAAGGTGTGTTGACAAGTAGAAAAGATACAATGACAGAGGAACAAGTAATTTTTTGTTTACTTTATGAGGTGGAACCAAAAACAATAACTAAGGCATGCAAAGATGAAAATTGGGTCAAATCAATGAAGGAAGAGTTAGAATAGATAGAGAAGAATCTAACTTGTGAATTGGTCCCAAGACCAAGAGACAAGAATGTGATTGTTGGTAAGTGGGTGAATAAGTTGAATGAAGATGGAAAATTTGTCAGGAACAAGGCTAGACTTGTGTGTAAGGGTTACTCACAGGTTGAAGGTATAGATTTTGAAGAAACTTTTGCTCTAGTTTCAAGAATGGAAGCTATTAGGATGTTTTTAGCTTTTCCAACACATAAAGATTTCAAAGTTTATTATATGCTTTTGAAGTCTACATTTTTGAATGGTGAATTGGAAGAAGAGGTACATACATTAAACAACTAGAAGGTTTTCAATTGTTAGAAGATGTAATAATGGTCTACAAATTAAACAAATCATTGTATGGACTAAAAAAAGCTCCTAGATCTTGGTATGCAAGGTTAGATAACTATCTATTGTAGCAAGGATTCAGAAAAGGTGTTGCAAATAACAATCTATATTTCAAAGTTGAAGGAGAACAAATCTTAATTGTGGTGGTATATGTTGATGACATAATCTTTGGAGGAAGTCAAGATATGTGCAAAAAGTTTTCAAAGGAAGTGCATAAAGAATTTGACATGTCAATGTGTGGAGAGATGAATTTCTTCCTTGGTTTGAAGATCATTCAATCAAAGAAGAGTTTATTAATGTCACAATCTAAGTATGTTAAGGAATTGTTGAAGAAGTTTGAAATGGATAACTCTAAACTCGTATGTACTCCCATGGTGACTAGTTATAAGCTGAGCAAGAAGGATGAATCTCCTAAGAAAAATCAGAGCAAGTATAGATCAATGATTGGTGGACTATTGTACCTTACTACTACTAGATCAATGATATCATGCATTTAATTTTTCTTATGACTAGATTTCAAGAAGAACCCATAGAATCTCATGTTACAATAGCGAAGAGGATATTCAAATATTTGAAGTTACTGCAGCCTTGTCTTCTCCCTCCTCTACTTCTACTCCTTTTGTGTGGATTCCCCATCCTCCACTAAAGCACAAGCTAGAGGATGACCTCACTACAAGTGGAGGTCAGAAGAAGGCTTTGTCTTCTTTAGAAACTAGCTCTATTTTGGCCTAAGCTAATCCTCATGAAGAAGGCAGCCCCCTAATCCTCAAATTTTGTCACTACCATTCTTGATGAGACATCAATGACTCTCGGGTGCCTCATTCTTCTCCCACCTAGTTTACACAAGGCACTCTATTAAAGTGCATGTTCAATTTGGTGGATGATATCTCAGATCTATCTTTGATCTTTGCAAGATTGATGACTTTTGGCTCACAAGAGCTCAGTGAAGAAGAACTTGGGGGGCCTTCTTCCTTGTCCCTTGTTGTAGGTGAGTTAGAGGGTACCACCCTTGCTCTCTCGCCCTTGCATTCATGTATGTACTCTTGTTACAATGATCCAGATTGGGAGTAGAACAATGTGTTGGTCGATGAGGACTAGGGTGGTACCTCTTCTTTATTTGTAGATTACATTTGTTTGTCTATTTGTGTTGCCCTGTGCTTTTATTTTTGTGTTTGTGATCCATCCTAGAGGACCCTTTCTACCCTTGCAGGTGCTTAGATATAGGCCCAAAAAATCTATCATACACTTCTTCTTATTGTATAACCATTATTTTATGTCATAAAATTGCTTTTTGATATTAGGGATGATGCAAAGCGTTGGGGACATTTAGGCCTTCTTCCATGTTGACCTAATTTTTATTTTCACTTTGTTTACATGTGATCTTCTTCATTTTCTAAGAACTTTGGGGATTGATGATTGTTTGTACATATACCATATTATATGTATCGATTTGTATCTATGAACATATTTGACTCTAACTTCTCAAATCCCCTTGTCTCTTGATTTCTTCATCTCTATCTCTTTCTTGATGTTGTGGTTCTTATGTATTTTCCCTCACATGTGTGAAAATATACCACAAGTACATCTCATCATGTGTTGCATGCCACAACATATTTGCCTCTCCTTTCTCTCCTTAGGATGACATTTTCTCCTTTTTGTAGCACATATCATCCTAAGGGGGGCCTACCATGTTATTCTAATTTTCAATAAGGTAAAAAAATTCGAAAAGTATTCCTTTGTGTCAAAATTTCATTACAATGAATTCCTTGATGAAATAATCACTTATTCAAATCTATCATTTTCAAAAAAATTGTACTCTCTAAGGAATCTTGGATGAAATTTTCTTTCAAGAAGGATCTTGTATGTGAAAGAGTCTAAAAAAACTTCTTATGAAAAAATAGCACTTTTTCCTAAAATGAAAGAGTTTGAAAACTTTCCTTTGAAAAGCTCAAATTATTTCCAATGGATTCCTTGACGAAGATCCCTTGATGATAGAATAACTTGTAGAAAATGTGGTTTCTTTCAAGTGGTGTGTTAATTTAAAAGGACCCCTTAGTGTCTTGAAGGGTTTCATGTTGAAGGAACCCCCTTTGAAATATTTCTCCTCAAATGAATTCTTTAGCATTTTTAAATGTGTGTCTTTTACCTGATATTTGGTGTGTCTTGGTGTCATACATCTTATATATTGGCCTCTAGCTTGGGGAATCCTGACTAGACTTTCCTTTTTTGTGTCTATCCTGAAACATAGTTTACAACAGCCACGGGCTTATCTATCTGATCAGTGTGTGTCTTGTGTCTATTTGATCAAATTATGTCTTACCATATTTGCTTGTGCTTTCTTGTGTCTTATGATTAGTTTTTTTCCTAACCTTTTTTGTCTGTAGCCTAACATTTTTGCAGTGATATCACAACTAGCTTTGTAGGATCGAATACCTATGTCATCTTCACATCTTGGTGGAGTTCCCTCTTTCACGACTAGGTACAAAATATTGAAGATATACTTCCTTAATGATATTGGTATATTCTCTTCAACCTCTTTCTACTTTATCTCACATACACACTCACATGTATGCTTGTTAAAGTGGGGGAAAAATATAATGGCATAAATTTGCACCTTATGAAAATTTCCCATTTATTTACCCTTACTTTAGAATTAAAAGTACAATGATGCATAAAATCATTGTCATCTTCCTGATCTTCCCATGTGTCCCTATCTTTTTGCATCGGTGGAGGAATTTTTTTCAAGGATTCACATGCACCATGTAGACATCCACAAACTGCACTGCCATCTTGATAGATTCCTACCTCTAGAATTCGTAGAAGCGTTATACATTTCTTGGTTGGTTGTGAATGTAACATTCTTTGATGGTTCTTGACATGCAAAAAACTACTCTTGGCCTCCATTTTTATCTATTCAAACTCATTCTATCACTCTCTTACACTCTCTATTTAATTAATTCATTCTCTCAACCTCAATCTCTCTCACTTCTTGATCGTCCTTGCTTCTCCATTGATCTATCTTGTTGCTACCAACTTTCTACTTGGTCTCTATAGTTTCTTCTTACATCACAACCATCATTATTGTAGTTCTATGAATTTTTATGTCCTCGGTGTGGTGGTGTCATTTTCTCCCTTCCTCTATTGGCCTTGATTGCTTAATTCAGGGAAGGTAATATTGTTTCTTTCCATTTGCTTGCATTTATCATCTTTTAAAGTAGCATTCAGGTTGTCATTTCTCTCTACCTTATTATGTCATTTCCATTCTCTCTTCTTTATTTATTTATCTACATCATTGCATATCTAGCTACCTATGAAGGTTGGAACACCAAAATGGGGGTCTAACTAAGGAAGACCTCAAAACACAACCCAACTCTTTTTATATTTTTGTGTGTGTAGATGCAGTTTTGTCCACTCAAAGCCAGCTAGAGAATCAGACTATGCATGAAATGGTATCTTTCCTACTCTTTCGTTATCATTTTCATTATTAGAATAATCCCTTCTAGTATTCTTGTTGTTGTACTTTTTATTTATGTATTTTCTTATCAAACTGTTAAATTGTAGAGCTCTGATATTTGGGTTGTAAGTAGACCTTGAGTGTGTTTTACTATCATTTGACCCTTTGTCCATACAAGACGCTAAAATTTCCTTGAGACTCTAGTGCGATGTGTTGAAGTTTAGTTCTTGTGTTGTCATCCTCAAACATAGAGTTGTCTGAATTGCAATTTGAGACCCTTGCAGTATACTCACTTGGTTTTTGAAAACACTTGTCATTAGAAAAAGGGAAAAAGGACCATCCTATTTTCCCTTCCTTTTCAGATTGTCTTTCCTTTCTTTACCTTTTGATCAACCTAAGTTATTTTAGGGTATTTTATTCCTTGAGTCTCCGTTGTGACCGAAAGCCTTGGGGGTGACAAATCCTCCTACTCTACATTTTTGGTGAACTCGATGTGAAAGTCTTGTTTTCATTTCTTCGTGTCAGGTATCTTTCTCTTGTGTTTTGGGTGTGTTATGGATTTGTGTGTCATGAAGCTTTAAAAATCAATCTACAACCTCTGGGAATGTTGTTAGAAGGAATTTATGACATATAGATAAGGATTCTAAGAAGGTCACTACTGGTCCTACCTTTGAGGAAATAGTTTCAAGAATATCTATTGGTTTCTCTAGTCCATTTGGAGAAGCTGCTACACATGTTCCTACCCCTCTTGCTTCTCCTTCCACTTTATTTGTGGAGGAAGATGATGCTCTAAAGGTTCTCACAGAGAAACTTCTTTCCCTATATAGAATACTTAGGGAGTTTAAGAAGTATCTCGAGAAAGACAAAACTCTTACCAAAGCCACTATGATTCTTAACAAATTGAGAGATATGTTGGACAAGGATCGAAGAGGTCTAGAATTCCTCTGGGGCATTGCAAACATTGTGGACACTCATGTCCTGGCCTGCAATCCTAATATGAGCATCTCTCAAGACATCTAAGAGACAACTAAAAGTATCAATACCTAAGGCATCGATATATATGGCTGAGATTGGCACTTCTATTAACACTGCCTTTGGTCCTGAGCTTGTAAGGAAGCTAAGGTAGGAAACCAACTTCCTACACTAATCTTGAGAGGAGAATAATATAAAAGTTTACAGATCTTTTGAACAGTTACAAAAACTTAAATATAAATAAATATAAATGTCATGCATACCATAGCACAAGTATTTATGTGGGAAAAACCCTTTTGAGAGAAAAATCCCACACTCCAAAAGTCATCCAATATATCATTCAAAAATCACAAAGATTGCAATATACTTGAAGAGAAAGCTTCTCATAGGAGTATCACCACTAGAGATCCAAAGACAACACGAGTGCTATTAGACTCTTAGAATACATCACCGTCTACAGTCATAGTACAACACCCTCATAAAATATGATTACATTTTAGGGAAAGACGAGCCAACAAAATATCTACCATTAGATCTAAAACCTAATAATGAATTGTCCAAATTTACAATATAAAATTAATTTAATGTATTTTTGTCATTTAAGAGTTTTTGTTAAAAAAAATGTTAACATAAACACATATGTACCACTCCTCCCCTCCACCCCATGCTCCCATTATATATTACACCTATCAGTGTAACTAGGATATATATAATACATCCTATCAACAATAAACCTTATATAATTTAAAGGTTAAGACATATTTTTCCAAAAAATCTCCCACTTGTCAAACACCTTGCAAGAGAAACAAGAGGGATTAAACATCATCTCTTAATTGCTAGGGGTCGAAAGGCCCATAGCCTCTGAACATCATCTAAACCTCTATGTGCTCACAGGCTTAGTTAAAGAATCAACAACATTCATCAGAGTTTCTACTTTAACCAGCATCACCCTACCATCTTCGACCATATCTCTAACAAAATGATATTTTACATCAATGTGCTTAGTGGCATGAAATTTTAGGTTCTTAGCTAGACATATCACACTATGACTGTCCCAAGAAATTTTCATTGAAGCCTGTTTTATTCTAATATTTGAACACACTCTCTAAAGCCAAATGGATTCTTTACAAGCATGATTAGTTACCATATACTCAGCTTCAATAGTGGACAAAGCAACCACATCTTGTCACCTACTCATCAAACTAATTGTACCACCAAATAAAGTAAACACATAAGCACCGGTTGATCATCTACTATCAATATCACCAGCCCAATCTGAATCCATGTAGCCATGAATATCAAAGGAAATGTTATCTTTAGTCAAATTACTATGATAACACAAGTAATACTTTTAGGTACTGCGTAAATATTTGAAGACTCTTTTAGCTAAATCCTAATGAACTCTACCAGGATCAAACATATATCTAGAAAGAACTCCCACTACTTAGGAAATGTATGGTCTAGTACAAACCATAGCATACATAAAACTTCCAACTACACTCTAGTAAGGCACTATGCTCATGTCTTCCATCTCTCACGGAAATGTTGGAAAATCTGAAATAGATACCTTTGTTCCAACTGAAAAAGGAACACACAATGGTCTACAATCCTGCATGTTAAACCTCTATAAAATTGAATTGGCATACTTACTTTGGCCAAGCCATAGACTTTTTTTCTCTATCCCTTCTAATTTTCATCCCAATGATGTGCCTAGCTACACCAAGATCTTTCATTTCAAATTTAGCAGCAATTTGAGATTTCAATTCTAAAATCATACCTTTCCCTTTGCCAATAAATAACATGTATCATCAATATAATGCAAGAATTTCATGAAATGATTACCATTAGTTTTATAATAAACACAATGATCTAATTTAGAATGCTCAAATCCCAAACTCAACAAATATATATCAAATTTTTGATACCACATCCTAGGAATCTATTTTAGGCCATACAAAGAGTTCTTCAATTTGCAAACCAAATTACTTTTACCTTTCACCACATAGTGCTCTGGCTATGTCATATATATATCCTCCTCCAAGTCACCATGAAGGAAAGAAGTTTTCACATCTATTTTCTTAACCTCTAAATCATAAGCAATAGCAATAGAAAGCAAAAAACTAATGGGTGTAATTTTTACAAGAGAAGAAAACATCTCACCATAATCAACACCCTCAACTTCAGAGTAACCTTTAGCAACCAACCTTTCTTTTCACTTCTCAATACCTCCATCTAAACTAATCTTTTCCTTGAGAACCCATTTGCAACCAACATGTTTTTGTCCTTCAAGCAATGGTACAAGATCCCATGTATCATTGTTTTTCAAATATTTCATTTCTTCATCAATAGATCAATCTTCCAAGATTCGACATCATTCATACCTTATGCCTCTTCTATAGATCTGGGTTCATCCATGTTAGTATTCAAAGAAAAAATACATCTCCAATCATCAGTTGAATACCTTTTAGGGGGTTCTGTATTCCTTGTAGACCTATGAACAGGTTGAGTTGGAGGTTCTTCCTCCTCTTCTGAAGATTCTGAGCTAGATGAGTTCTCAAATTCTTGTCTATCAATGGGCCTCGATTCAACTTTCTTAGGTGTAGAAGGAAATTGAATCACATCTTCCTATTTTCTTTGTTCTGGCTACAATGTAATAGAAGAAGTCTTAGTTTCTCTAAAAATATCACTTTTACTATATATTACCTTAGGTGCAACAAGATCCCAAAGCTTGTGTCCTTTTACACCATAACTATATTTGATGAAGATACATTTCACAACCTTGTTCTCCAACTCTGTTCACTTCTCCTTTGGCACATGTGCATATGCCTCACAACCAAAAACTCTAAGGTGTCTTAATGAAGTATTATGACCTGACCATGCCTCTATGGGAGTCTTATCAAGAATATATGATGTAGGAGACATGTTTATCAAGTAACGGGCAATGGCAACAACTTCAACCCAAAACCTTTGTTCTATACTATGAATATAAATTTCCCCAAGCTCCCTTTGGGTGATTTTTATTTTTGCTAAGTACCGACCCATGCCCCATTTGTTGAACATCATTAGGCTCTTTTGTAAAAGCTTCATCTAACTAATGCCACATGTCCACCAGGCGCTCTTCACATGAATTTCTTAATTCACTCTTCCAATGGCTCCTGCCATGCTTCCATGTGTCAGCATCACACACACTTCAAGGCTTCTTCCCTTTGCTTCCCTATCGGGCCTCGATCGCATGCCACGTAGCATTGGTCTTCATACATTTCTTGGTGGCCCCCACCAGTAGCACTGTTCGTAAGGAAGACCTCCAAGTGTCTTCACCATGCAAGTTTTCATCGCAAAGAGGGAGGAATGAACCACAGGCCCTGACTTGTCACCACCTCGCTCTTTTGAGGTTTTTATCGGGCAGAGTATGGAGCAAGCAACAACCTCGCCAAGATTGTTGTGGGTTCTAATGGCCTTCTCAGGTGAGCGACACATGTCGGCACTCTGTTTTGCAGGGACCACTACCATCATTCGTAGAGGATGCATTTGGCTCAAGGGAAACCATGTTCATGGCTTGAATCTTTTATAGTACAATGGCCTAGGGGGAATCATTGGTGTATGCATCATTGCTCACATGATCAGGAATCTTTTATGTTATTGGCACTAGAAAACTGTTGGTGTTTCAAATTGCACCTCTAGAATGTGGTTTGGAAATGGATAGCTATTTGCAATAACATTCTCTTCAAATTCAGAGGGGAAGCTCCCTATTTTTTTGAGTTTTCTAAAAGAAAGTAAACTAAAGCTAATTTCCCTACTTTTTGTTTCAGCTACAAGAACACAAGGTTATAGAGCTCTAAACGTTGCAGCTGAGGTTTTCTCTTTAATAAAACTATCGACTACAACTAACTTATGCTAATGACATGTCTAGCCTCTCAAGTAAATGCAGAGCAAGAGAGTTAGAAATAAACAAGATTGATTCTCTGACACAAATACTTAGATAAACTTTTTCCAACACACACCTACTGAATTTCAATGTAAGCTGAAAAGGAGATCATATAAGCATAACACAATAAATGGAAATCCGAGACTTTATATCGAGGTAGCAAAGCACGCTCAAGACTTTATTTCCTCAAACTTCGGGCACAAGAGATTACAATTTTGGGGTCCATCAAGTTGTAGCAAAATACATGCAACATGCAATCAAACCAGATTAACACTTGACACCAGACACATGCACGAAACAAGTATTTGCAACTAAAAGAGACATGTAAACTTTCCCTTAACACAAAGTGAACTAAAACTAATCGATAACAAGCTTGAAGGCATAGGCTCAACAATTTTGTTATCACAAGCACGGTTAAAGAAAAATAAGCAAAGACTACTCTTATGTATAACTAAGTAGAGGAGTAGGGAACCCTAAAATCTCCTTGCTTTTACAACTAATACTTGCCAACATGCAAGCTTTATTTCTAAACCTAAAGAAGATAAACATCTAACACCCCATCAAAACCTAAAAACAAGGAAAAATCTAACTATTGCAACTTGATATCCTTCTTCTTCAAAGAATAGAAAGAAAGATGAAAGAAAGCTTCTAGAAGATTGTAGCTTTAAATCTCGGCCACATTCGCCAAAAAGGTAATTTATTTCTTGTTTTTTGAGTGGAGAATGCTGCTGAAAATAGAATGTGTAGCTGCCTTCAAAAAGCAATTTCTCTGAAAAAGCTAGGACTTGGGTTTGGTAGAAAATCATGTTTCGGAGAAACCTAGATGCTTAGAAACTAAAAAAGTTGAATCCATTCTAAAAAAGTAGCCAAAAAACATTTTCTAGAAGAGGGAAAAAATTCTCAATGTTCACAAGGATGAAAAAGAAAAGAGACCCATGTGATCAGAAATGGGAAAAGTTGAGTGGTTGTTTTGAAAAAGCAATTCCATAGAAGTTTGGAGCATGAAAAACCGTTCCTTTTTATCCACTGATCTCAAAACCACGAAGAACACTAAAAAAGCATGTCGTTTGGGTCTTCAAATCCTCATTGAGGAAAAAGAGAAAAATCTTCTTGCTCTGGACTCCAACTTGTAAAAATGAATAATGGAAGGCAAAAAATCTCTTAAATAAGTTGAGCTTGAGAAAAATCTGCTTTCTGTTTGTTTTAAAACTTCTGAAGTCTATCCTGAGCAGGTTCATCGAATGTAGATGTTGTTTGAATTTTGAATGATAAAAACTTGGGGAAATGACTAAGGCATTATGCCTTGGGTGCCAATCCCCTCCTAGGGCACTTTTCCTCTCCATAATTAGCCATTTTTCAATATTTTGAAGTTTTTTGCTTGATTTAGACCTCCATTTGATCCTCGATTTCTAAGTGCTTAGTGAATCATGTGTTCTGACGGAGGATCTCACCGCGGAGCTAGAATAAATCTGATGAAGTTGTCTTGGAGGCAAATTTTCATAAAATCTTCATCTAACCCCTCAAAATGTTGGGCACCTATCTCCTGCAAGGGCACCCAACTTCACCAGAGTTACTCATTTTTCTCAAAATTTCAACTTTTTGTGTTTTCTTGATCTTCTGATGAATTCTCTATTCCGGGAGCTAAACTGATCAGATCGGCTGGCTGACTACTTCGTCGGATAGCTTGGCAGAATGTGACGAGATGACCCTAGAGACTACAACTGTTGAAACTATCATTTGAGGCCTCAAAACCCTAGGCGCCTATCTTCTCCAGGGGCGCCCATGTTCACCAGACTTAACCATTTTTCACATTTTTCAGGTTTCAAGCTTATCTCCTGTCTTTCAGATGATCTAGCCATTTCGGATGATCCGGAGCTCCGATACACTGACGGTTGGGCTCGTCAAATAGCTTGAAGGATTTCGAGAGGGGTTTCTTAGGAGTAACATCATCTAATAACTAAGTTTAGGACCCCAAAATCTTGGGTGCCTATCTCCTGCAGGGGCACCCGACTTCACCAAAGTTAGTCAATTTTTGGGAATTTTCATCTTTTCTTTTGACTTTCTTCAATCTACACAATTTTACCCCTTTGTTCAACCCTCAACATCTGACGACTGCCAACTTTGACAAGCATGTTGATGGTTGCATTGGAAAGCTTGATCAAGTTGGAAGAAGTCATGTTGGAGGTTGCATCTACAAATTCATCCATCTGACACCTCAAAGACTCTGGTGCACATCTCCTTCTGGGGCAGCCATCTCTTCCAGACTTAACCAATTTTCATTTATTTTCACCTTCAGAGTGGAAAACCTCTTATCATGTCCTCTATTCAATCTTCGATTCTGGATGATTGAATAATCAGATGAATGCACTGTCGGGCTCACTACAGAGCTGAGAAGAACCTGAACAACATTTCCTCAGAGCATGAACTCTAATTCCATCATTTGATGCCTTGAAAAGTTGGGCACCCATCTCCTTCTAGGGTGCCCATGACTGGAAGTGTTAGTTTTTATTTCACAAATTTCAACTTTTCCCTTCATTCCTCATGTTTTTCATTGCTTCAACTGTTGGAGATGAAATTTTTCTAATGCATGAAAGTTTAGGCGCCTAGACTGAGCTGGGGCGCCTAGAGTCTCCAGTGTTAGGCAAAATTTCTCATTTTCCAACTTTGACAGCTTCCCTTCTTCATTCCTCATTCTTCGTATACGTTCATCATTAACAACTTATGTTCAGTGTTTGCATGTCTGACTCTGACACCTAGCAGCTGACTGACCTCCATTGATGACCTTGGTGCTCCTGAAAAAGTAGAATAGACTCACTAGGGTAAAATTGATCTTTTCGTGATTCTGACTGCACCAGCCTGATGAGGACGTATTTTGAGCCAATCAAAATTAGTCTCAACCCTAGAAGCCAAAATTTCTATTTTTAGAAAATTTTGCTAGTATCTGTTTCAAAAGAATCCCAGAAAAAGTTTCTATTTTTAGAAAACTGCTAAAAATAGAAATTTTCCTAAAATTTAGGGATGAAAAATTAAAATCTAGGTTTTGTTGATTTGGTCGCTCTAAGCCAACCTAGATTGTCAGATTTCAAAAATTCCAAGTTTCTGATTGTCATGCGTGACATGGAAACCCCACTTTTAACCTTTTTGACAAATTTTGACAAGACTTCGACTCATTTATTCAAAATGTCTAAGTGTAGCAAAAATTTTAATATGGGGTACAACACCGGCAAGCAGTGGGATTTTTCCTTATAAATACTACTTTTTCTTTGGAAGAAAGGGTTTAAAACTTACAGGAAAAATTGTGGAAAAACACCAGGCCTCTATATTGTTTTAGATTATTGCATAAGATTTGTAGACTGGGCCATTGTTCGGCCTTTCTATTTCTTGACAATTTGATAAAGTTGTATACTGTGCCATTATTGTATTGAGTAATTTGTTCATAGACTTCTATACTTCCAATATAAGATTTTTGATTAAGACCATGTCTTCGACTCTTCTTTTTAGTGAAGTTATTTTATGTCATTGATTGAGTTATTCAGTTTTCAATTTTGATTTCTATTGTTCTGGGACATAGCAAATTGTTGAACGACCCTTAAATCATATCTCACAGATAGGTTTATCATGCCCATATCTACTTCTTTGTGCATCACCTTAGATTAGATTTAATTTTGCATTCATTTCCTCCTACCCTTTTCAACCCCCCAATTATAGAAGAAGTGGGCTTCTTTAAAAACCCAGAGGTCACTCAGTTTAGCGAAATAGGTCCCCCCTTTAACTGAGTTTCCCATAGAGGTTGTTACCTTGCCAATTTTTGGCATCAATAGTTTCTTTTTTCTGGCACGCCCAGTGGGACAGCTTAAATGTGCCTAAATCAAAAGAGGGTGTATGAGCCATCGACCTGTTACTAGGTCTCAAACAACGAATAACCCTGGCTTGTTAGTATCGCCGCTAGTAACAGTACGAACCCGAACTCATCTAGTGAACGTTCTGATCCCTCCACTAGCCATGTTACATGTTGCAAATAGAAATTATGTGGCCTGGGATGCTGGAAGTCCCCTTGTAGCACCAATTGCACCCACCATTTGGGCCTCTATCCTGGTCTCTTCTCTAAAAGCTACACCAAAATTTACTGGAGATGGTTCAAAAACACCATCTGAACATCTACAAGATGTGGCGAACATGTGTTTGGTGCATAGAGTTACAGATCAAAACATAGCGCTAAGGTTGCTCGCAGCATCTTTCAGAGGGAAAGCATTAGACCGGTACTGTACTCTGTCGGCTAACACCATCAGTACTTGGGATCAGCTCGAAGATCATTTCTATGAGAGATTTTTCAAATGATGGAGATCGGTCCTCACTATACCATCAGTTGGCGACTATAAAGTGGGCTTCTCATGAAGCTATGACTGACTTCAACACCCAATTTCACATAACTTGGTAGAGAATTCAGGCTGCTATCCGCCTGTCAGCTGAGTTAGCATTCATGTTCTACTTGAAATCCATCAACGTTGATATATCGATGATGATCCAGTCACTTGACAAAACCACACTACCAGATGCATACAGTGTAGCAGTTAAGGTGAAGAACAATCTAATCGGCGTTGGGAAGTTGCCACCTCGACCCATCATGCCTATATTTTCTGAGATATTGATTCTCGTCCAGGAGATTCCATCCACCAGTGTGCCCACTCCTCACCAGTCTATGTATACGTATCTAAGCACGCCATAGAGTGTTGCTTCTACATATGACTCTTCAAAGAATGAGATGAGCAACATAAAAGAATTGTTGTGGCACCTATCAAATGAAGTAACTACTATCAAGTGCAACGAACACATGCCTCCAACTCTAGCCTACCAGAATTATCAAAGTGTAAGGCCTTCATACTAGCAAAACCAGTATCGAGGAGGCACATGCACAAATCCACAGGCCCAAGCGACTAACCAAATAGTGCCAGTGCCTACCCTACTGGGAGCTACTCAGCCAAGTACAAGTAGAGAGTTGACTGCAAGGCAAAACAACCTCGTCGAAGATATCAATCCCTGGTGCTTCCCCTACGGTGATGCACAATGCCCTGAAATTGTCTGCATGGAAACTTACAACAAAAGGTGGGGGAACAGTGCAGCCAAGGAGTGGCATCAAGTTCAGGAGGTTATACATATGCCTCTCCAGAAATGAAAAATGTGGTTCTTACCGCCCAAATGCAAGGAATGTCCTTGGAAAAATAAAATGACATACCTCTCGATCACGCGCTTTTCTCATGGATGGAAGGAGAGGAAGCGGTGTTCACATACGAGGCATCCAGATCAGACATCCCACAAGTGCACTCTGTCTACAACACTCGATCAAAGAGGAGATTCATGGGTGAACCGGTCACTCCATAGCCTAGAAGCATCCTAGACTAATCCCCTGGTCCTTCCATAATTGCTCCACAACCTCAACTACACAAGGAAATTGTTATAACCAGGGCTAAAGAACAGAAGCCTTCAAATCCACCACCATTCAACATGGTGGAAAAATTGAAGAAATATTCTGCTAATGTATCCCTTTTGGATATCCTAGCTATTCTGGAGTAGAATTCGTTGTTTTAAAAGGCCCTCCGGGAAGATGTGGTTATCAAACCAACAAATAAATTGCTCAAAGAAAAGGATGTTGAACCATCACCTTCGGCCAAAGTTCTCGCAAATACTATAGAGGAGACCTCTACTGAAGTTAAAGAGAAGTCGAAGCCCAAGACTTTTTTCTTAACTCTCATAATGGGGAAGAGACTACTGCATAATTCCATGATTGACTCCAGTGCTAGCACCATGGTCATGCCCAAGAAAATAGCTGAAGCCTTACAACTTGGCCATGAACCCTTAAAGAGGGGGGTTATGCAACTAGATGGGAACAAAGTCAAAACTATAGGTGTAATCAAAGACCTCCCTTTGACTTTATTCTCCTACCCTAGCATCACAGTTCCACAAGATATTTGGATCATAGATGTCCCTCCCATGTTCGGCCTCTGCCTATCCTGGGAATTCACTTCAAAGATAGGTGGATATATTTCTTTGGATTGGTTGCACTTGAGCCTCAAGACCAAGCATAGAGCTAAAATGAAGATAATATCAGCACCTCTACATTTGGAACATGTGGCCGATGAAGCCATGGTCAACTTTGAGGCTGCTCATACCTCTTTCACTAAAGAGGAAACTTATGGCACCGAGCTACTCAAGGACGAGAAGGTAACTAGAAACCAAACCGATCAAGAAGAGGTCACTCTTGAGTGTATACATAAATGTTGATCCTTTTGGAAACTATCATGCTACCGGGTTAGGCACCTTTGTCATCTATGAAGAGGATCAAGAGATCCCAAAGGTCATAAAGGACCCCACAGGCAATCGAACCTCAAAGCTGTGGACATTGCACTTTGATTGTGCAAGATGCAAGGTTGGTGTTGGTGCTAGGATATGTTTGACATCTCCAACCAATGAAGAGATTCTTAGGTCTTTCTGCTTCCAATTCACTTTCTTGAACAATGAAGCCAAATATGAAGGCCTTGTGCAATATCTAAGCCTCGCTGAGCAGATGGGTGATAAGAAAATAATGGTGTTCAGAGACTGAGCTTATAATTAATCATTTCTGAAACACCTCTACTACAAATAATGTTTGCATGCAGTCTTATAGACACAGGGTTTGGGACCTCATTGAAATTTTTGAGGCCTTTAACATTCAGGCGGTGCCTAGGGAGCAGAATTCAACTACAGATCGCATGGCAATGATAGGATCTCAATTCAATCCTACCTCTGACTTAATTAAGAATACACTTTGTGAGAGTGATTTCCCAACCCTCTATTCTAGATAATGATCAAAGATGGAAAGTGTTTGAAAGCGATGAACACATCACCTCATTCATCCAACAATCGGGAGAATTTTCTGATCAACTTCATCCAAAGATTGAAGAAGCATATGAAGGGAAAATCATTCAATTGAGATCTAACAAGCTTCCAAACAGGCTAGTCACTCTAAAAAATATATTAAACTATGATGATGTGAGGAATGATAGGAGAAATTTTGTGACAGACCAAGCGGACTATGCGAATCTCGAGGTTGGAGATAGAAGAAAACTAAAAGTCAAAAAATAAGTTCCACAGCATGACAAGGACAGACTCATACACTTTTGCGAAAGATATGAAGGATTCATGGCCCGGTCTTATGACGACCTTAGGGGATATGATCCTAACATTATCCATCACACTATTGAACTAACATAAGGTGCTAAACCTGTCCTCCAAAAGCAAAGTCCCATAAATCCAAATATTGAATCCCTGATGGCGCAAGAGTTAAAAAAGTTGATCCAATCCAAGATTGTGTTTCCAATCAACCATAGTACGTGGGTGTCCAACCTTGTTCCGGTCTGAAAGAAGAATGGAGACATTCATCTCTATGTTGATTTTTGTGACCTAAACAAAGCATCATCAAAAGATCATTACCCATTTCCTTCCATGGAATCAATCTTGCAGACTGTGGTAGGTTCAGAGATGTTTTCCCTTTTGCATGGATTTTTGGGTTACAATCAGATCTGAGTCAAAGAAGAGGACCAACACAAGAAAATTTTCACTACCAAGTGGGGAACGTTCGCATATGCTAAAATTCCTTTTGGCCTCTCAAATGTGAGAGCCACTTTCCAACGGGAAATGGATATCGCTTTCAATGAATTGATCAACAAAATTATCCTAATCTACTTAGATGATCTGACTGTATTCTCCAAGTCTAAAGATGATCATTTTGATCATCTAGAGGTGGTTTTCAAAAAATTCCAAGAGTTCAGGGTATCCTTGAACCTGAAAAAATGTGTCTTCGGAGTACCGCAAGGCAAATTATTGGGACATGTAGTGTCTAAAGAAGGAATCACAATTGATCCTGAGAGGGTAAAATCAATCAAGGAACTTCCCCTACCAGTCAACAAAAAGGGAGTCTAGTATTTTCTAGGGAAGGTTAACTTTGTAAGTAAATTTATTTTTGATTTTGCAGGAATAATTAAACAAATCACCCTGATGCTGAAAAAGGATCAATTATTCAAATGGACGAGAGAAGCTAGATAAGCCTTCGAGAAGGTTAAGGATGTTATCTATTTAGCTCCTGTACTAGTAAATCTAGACCTATCGAAGGACTTCATAATGTATGTATTAAGTAGCAAGAAAAGCATCACTACTGTTCTAACTAAAAAGGAAAATGAAGGAAAGGGAGAACATCCAATAGAATTTCATTCTCGGACCTTAAAGGAATATGAGACGAACTAAAACTTCATCGATAGGCAAGCGTTCACAATAGTATAAGGGACTCAATACGTTTTGACATCTTATATCTTGCAATAAGATGATTGTTTATGTTGCACATTCTAGTGTATGTGAATACATCATGGAAGGAGAAATCACTAACAAAAGGGCCAATTGGACCACTAAGATACTTGAATACGACATTGAGGTCAAGCCTACAAAGACCGTCCGAGGAAGAGGGCTATGCAAATATTTGGCGCATCATGAAGAAATGGTCATTGAAGAGGAGCAATTGGAGCTGGTTCTAACAAATGAGTCTGAGTTTGAGGGTTGCTAGTTAGCGGATAGAGTGAGATTCATGCACACAGGAAAATATTCGTCAGGACTTCCTTCTTAGAAGAGAAGATTCTACCGGCTGCAAAACAGTGGATACTCACTTGTTGAAGGGTTCATCTTCAAGAGGAATTTCAATGGCATTTTACTGCAATGTGTCACCGTAGAGAAAGTAAAGAGAATTCTAGACACCTTCCACAGCAGTCCTATAGGTGGACACTTCTCTATGAAGACCACTGCCATCAAAATCCTGTGCACTGGGTACTTCTGGCCTACGCTATTTAATGACTCATACTCCATGATAAAATCTTGCTAAGAATGCAAATTCTTTGCAAGAAGAAGGAAAAATTCCACAATGCCTCTCATTTCGATAGTAGCGAATGAGTCGTTCGCACAATGGGGGCTATATTTCATCAAAATAATCAACCTCGCCTCTAGCACCAATCACAAGTGGATTCTCACCACCATGGACTACTTCACCAAATGGACTGAAGCCATGCCCCTGAAGAATGTGATGGACGCAGAGATTGTGGACTTTCTCGAGGGGCTAGTAGCAAGATTCGGCCTACCAAAGACCATCATTTCAGACAATGCCAAGGATTTCCTAGGCTCTAAGGTATGCCAATTTACACTGATGCATGACATATTTTGGAAAACATCATCAAATTACTACCCGCAGGGGAATAGCCTGGCTGAGTCGACTAACAAAAATTTAGTTTGACTCATTAAAAGGATCGTGTCATATCATGAGAAGGAGTGGCACAAGAACCTTCAGATAACACTCTGGGAAGATCGCATAACTCCTAAGCAAGCCCTCAAAAATTTGTTGTACGAGCTAGTGTATGGAAAGGAATTTTTATTGCCTATCTCATTTGAGATTCCTGCATTACAACTGCTCAAGTCCCTGGAAATTGAAGAAAATGGAGCCATGGAGGTTCAATTGGTTGAGTTGCTAGAAGTGCAAGAAAAAAGGGTAAAAGCCCTAATAGCCATGTCCAACCGCTCGAAGGTGGTTAAGAGATGGTTCGACAAGAAAGCTTTCGACCAAGGTCTAAAGTGTGGGGACCTGATATTAAAATTGAATGAAAGGGTCACAAAGCCTTGCCAACATGGAAAATTTAAAAGTTTATGGGAGGGCCCTTTCAAAATAATTTGGTGCAAACAACCATTTGAATTGGAGAACATGGAACAGGAAGCACTCAGTATTCTAATTAATGGAATTCAACTAAAAATAATTAATTATGCTTCAGTTATACTGCCAATGTAAGTATGTGAATATTGTAATTATTTTCCTTCATGTTTTTCTTTTTTTCGATCGGTCTTTCAATAATTTCCACAGTGAAGAGAAGTGGGAAATTCATGGAACCCATTATTGCAAAGAGCGAAGAAAAGTAAATACTACCCATTATTGCGCAAGCAGAAAAAGAAAGAAAGAATGAACTCATGTGAGAAGAATTAAAATAAACCCATAGTGCAAGAAACACATGAAAAAGAGAGAAGAGGTTTTATATAAGCAGTATATTCATTATATTCATATACTTTGATAAATACATTTTCAAAATGGCTTTGAGGCCATACATTCAAAATTATGTCTATATATTATGTAGCTTCTTTATATATGTGTACGAGAAATCCTTTTCCAGACATATATATACAAAAAAGCATTTGAAACTTTAATTGTCAGGAATAGGAGCATTATCATCAGTAGTAGGAGCATTGTTGTCACCAATAGAAAGGTTGTCATTAGCAACAATGTGGCCAAGGATAGCAGCATCAGCACCAAGAACAAGTGGTGAAGGGAACACAAGGTTCCTAAAATCCGTGTACCAGTCCACGTTGTAAAATAGCACCACATTGTAGCAACACAGCAGGAAGTGACATGCACGGGTGGCTTTGTAGCGGTGCTCAACGTGTGAAAGAAGTCGAAACCCACTCAAAAATGGCACCCATGGTACCACAACATCCTCTTCGATATGTTTTTGTAGGTCACTTGCCACTGGAAGGCTTGGGCCATAGGCAACATTGGTCACCACCTCTCCAAGGCTGCTAAGGTACTTCTTCAAAAAAATTTGGAGTGTCAGATGCAGAATCATACCTTTGGGAACTTGGATGTCAAGAAGAGACACAAGAAAGTGGGAGAAAAGGTCCATGTTCACTCTATACTTTTCTTCATATTCAATACAATCCCTCCCCAAAACCCATTTCATGGTTATGATTGCCAAATAATGTTTATTCTTGTTCATCCGTTTAGTCACCTATTTGAAATCTCACCTAAAAACGTTGTTTGGGACTTGTTACAGACTAGCCAAATTGGAGTGTTCATGGTACCAAACTCTGCTCAGCTTCCTAAGTCTAGTTCTATGCAAACTCAAACTCTACTCGACTGCCTAACGATAATCTTAGCTAATCACCTAATACCAATTTTGCTAATTGCTAAGTGTGATTTCGCTACTATCATAGTGCCTATTTATAAAAATATTTGAGGTAGCTACATGCCATAAGCGTGATGCTAACAGAGTGTTAGCTCGAAAATCCCACCAAAGGCTAGCTCAAAATTCCCACCCAGTTGCATCTACAGGTACGAATTGTTTTGTGCGGGATTAAGGAGCGGTAATTTATTAACGCAAGTTGCTGGAAGTCCCAAGCAATCACTCATACAGATGGGTGCCGAGGTGTCGTTATGCAGGAATTTTCAAATTCCAAGGCATAATGCAAATCTTTTCAAACCACTCATTACATCTTTGGCTTAATTATTTCTTTTTAGATATTAATTGCCAAAGCATGTGAAAGGATAGCAAGCTTTCAATCGCCAACTCAATTTCCCAAGAAAATTGCGCCGAAGGATGTGATCACTAATGTCATTATGAATTCTTATATTTTCAAAAGGGAAACTAATTTGTTTTGCATGGGCAAGAGAGCTAGCGATACATGCTGAATTTAATGCAAAAAGGAAATCATTGTCTACCAGTTTAAGGAAGAAAATCAAAGAAAAGCTAAGCATTGCATACAAGAGCTAGATAGAGAAGAAAACCTCTTGAGTACACAAAAGGATTTTGAGTGCAGAATTGTTGATAAAACCAAGTATAGTGTAAATAGCAATGAAGCGGCTAAGTGCAGAGATAATTGTAGGGGATTCACTGCTTTGGTGTGAATTGAACCCAAAATTAAGGAAGGAATTCATCTGGGTTTGCATTCAGAGCCTTGCATCATGTTTTAGGTTCCATTCATACCGTACTAGTGTGTATTCTGAAGAGAAGCTTGCAAAAAATGGAGGTAGCCCAGAGTTCTCAAGCAGAAATGCAAGGCGAAGAAATGCAAAGTTTATATGATGCCATGTGTGTGGCACCTGCCACCTATGTCTTTGAAAATGTCTCTTACGCTTCACCTGGGATACCAGAGAGGCCAATATGGGTGAATACAAAGGTTGGAGAAAAGAAAAAGACCCACAAAGACCAGAGCCAAATTAAGGAGGAATGGGATAATATTCATGATCCCATCCTTGAGAAAAACCCTAAGACTCTTAGGGAGGCAGCCTGTGAAAGGATGGAGAATACTAGTGACCCAGATTCTTTGGCACAAAACTATTGGTTCAGTGGCCTTCCACAATATATGGTCTCGTTCATGCACTATTGCTCGAAGCTAGTTGATGAAGCCATCAAGAATTTCAACCCGGCTACCAACACTATCGAGGGCCAAGAGCTAAGGGTTAATATCTACAAGGAGGCTATCTGGGACATGTTGTGCATCCCAAAACGAAGCTACAAAGTGGACAAGATGGATTCATTCACTCCAGCAACGGGAGAGAAAATATGGAAAACTAGAGATTTTTCTCTAGATTTTTATAACAAAGAAACCCAAAGGTCCAAGGATGATTAGAAGAAAAAGATGCAGGTCCCGGCAGCATATAAAGCTTTCAAAGAGGACATGAAGGATGCCTACTCAATGATGGCATTTGTTTGCAACTTGGACACCGACAGATATATTCAGGAATTTCAACTAGGCTTGGGGTTTCAGTTATGTAGGTAACATTCCCTTTTCTAGTATGACTTCATAGAATTCCTCGTCGAGGAGATGTTGAGCCAAATAGTAGAATACCAAACACAATAGAGGTTCAGGTTTGCTTCCTTCCTCGCCCACATTTTTTTGCATCAAAACCTGGACTTCTTCAAGAAACATGTGGGGTTGGCCATATTTGATGAAAATCAAAGAAGAAAACCAATATCTATATGGACTCCTATCCTCTCCTCCACCTATGATTATTACATGATTTCAGATTATTTCTTGACTTCGATTCTGCAAGATTTGAGGGAGGATGGTGGTATTTTGCGGCTCAATTCAGACCAGACAAAGTACATGCAAAATTTCACTCTGAAATGTGGCTGGTTTTGGGGGGAAGATTTCACATTCATTTGAATGCATGGCTTCACCAAGGAACTATTTCGGCCTCTGGCATGTCTCATGGATCGGATACTAGCTCTTGAAATGTTCCACCAGGTATCAATTATTAACGTGACTTTTTGCAGAGGAAAGGCTAAGAAGAGGGGATTTTTTGGCTGCCCACTAAGCTTTAAGACGGTGATCATGACAAACAAGCAGACTGGTGACTTGCTAGAAGAAAAGTTGGCTCATTTGGGTCTAGTATGGATTTGCGATAAATGAAATTACGACCCTAACAATGTCTTACTGAATGAGTATGTCAAGGTAACACACAACCCCCAACCTTATTGGGAAAAGTGGTAAAATCCATTGGAGGATGTAGATGACCTATTAGTGGACCTAATCCATATTCCAACCGAGTTTAGTTGGCCTCCATGGCTTAATTTTTACTTCCGATTAGGGAAATATGATAAAAAAATATAGATCATGACTACTCTTCGCAATAATCTGATAAGAAATTCCAACTGGAGCAAAGAGAAGATTAAGGATTGCTGGATTTACCAACAGGAAATCCAATGCCCTGATCCCCCTTATGAGAGCATAGAGCTGGATGACAGGTTCAATAAATTGTGGAATGATGAGCATCCTTATTCCAATGATAGTGGTGATGAAGACACCGACCTAGAGGAGGCTGAAGCATGTACCAAGGAAGGAAGGGAACATGAAATGGAAGTTTAAATGGCCCTGACCTGGGTGAAAGGGAAGGAAATAAAGTAACCTAGCAAAGTTTCTTCAAATATGGAGGTAAACATATCATGTGTGAGGGCTTCATTGAATCACACCTAGACAACAAAGAGAACTAGAACAACCCAACTGCAATAGTCAGAGACCGTAGACATGGAAGACTTGCCACCCGTTAAATAGCAACACACCAGAGCAGCTTCTAGGGAATGTTCACAGGAGCCCAAGGAAGGCCGAGAGCCCACAACAAACTAGGGATCACAATCATCTGCATCATAGGTATCTCTCGCTCCCTCTTCTCTTCCTTCACAATATTTAGTAACTCATGTTGTGTTTGCGGTGCCACTCACTTCAAGCGTCAGCCCTTCCTTTTCCACTTTTGCTACAATGGTTGTGGTAGGTTTCGCACAGTTCTCTGGGGATGCACCATTTTCCTTTACTCCATTGTGGATCTTTCCACCTTTCACCTCGGCCCAGTCCACATCTGCTAGCACTTCACATTTTTCCTTCATGGCCACCATGGATACCCCTCTTGTTACTGTTGTGTGAGCCCCAATCTAGTCTTCCCAGTAGATGGAATCCACCATGACACCGCTTCCCTCGAGTCCTCGTATTGGTTCACAGGTCAGGTCTTGGCATATCCCTCCTTTATCCCTACAAATAGTCAGTCTTCCAAGTAATAAATCACCCAAAAGCGCTACCCTCTCATTCCATTTTTCCCTTCCTCTTGGTGCACCTTTCACAAGTGGGCTCATTAGATCACCGATAGAGTTCTAGTCAGAGGGTGATAAAATTAAATAGGAACGGGAAATCAAAGTCTAGAAACAAAGAGCCAAAGATGCTAAAAAGCCAACTGAGCTAAAAGTACAAACTATTTTCAATGAGGTTGAACAATCGCTACATTTTGTGACTATGTACCCATCTTTCATTAAACTGCAAGGAGAGATGCAGCCGACTGATTACAATATGTATGCCATGGGACTTGATCTGAGCATAACCTGACCACAGGACAAATTTGAGCTCATAGAGGAGATGCAGCGGATGGTGACCACAAACTTTCTTAAGTCCGATCACCAACTAAAGAAGAAGGAAGAAGAGCTAAAAATCATCAAGGAGAGGTTCGAGGTCCTGCTGGAAAAGGAAAAAGTGAGGGATGTTGAATTTAAGTGCCTATCACAACAATTAGAGACAGAGCAGGCTAAAATTTGAGAGGAACTTGCAAAGTTCCAATCCTTTGATCCAAACCTGGTCACCAAGCTGCAACAGAAAAACCAAGGATATCAAGACTAGTTGGCATGGGTAGAGCAAGAAGTGCAACAAAAAGATGAGGATTTTCACCACCAATGTGCTCAATTGGAGCAGCAGATGCATCATAAAGACACGGAATTTGATACCCGATGGGCTCAACTGGAAAATGAGGTCCAGGAAATGAAGTCTTCCCTTGAGAGGGATGTAGTGCAAACAAAGAACGAGCTGAAGCAAGCTGGATCACAGAATCAAGAGTCATGCAGGGACAACTTTCAGCCACAAACAAAAGGATTGTCGAACTCACACAGGAGGTTGATTCAAATTTTGTGGAGATCGACACTATGAAAAATCTTCCCCGACCCCTTCCTACCTAGTCTGACCTCCTTCAAGTAGCCCAATGGCTATATGTCTCATACTAGAAAAGAGTTAAGGCCTTCTTCCTAACTCTCCAGTTGACGCTCCAATTCATGGTGGAGGCAACAAGTTTAGGCAAGGAGGTTCATGGAGCGATTGAGAGGTTCCCTCAATCCATCGCGAAGAGAGTCCCTGAGGCAGAAAATTTGTTGGATAAGTTATACATGGTCCGAGATGAGGAATTAGAAAACATAGGGATTGGAGACCGGAAAGCTACTGCCAAAACAACAAACAGGTTTATCCACTGCCATGCAGCCATCCTCAATGCTAGCAAGTGCGCCACTATATTGGACTAAACCATGAATAGCATGCGAGCAAGGTTCTCCCACCTAACTCAGATGGGCTTACCCTCCCCATTTCTTTCAGATGAATCGATGGCCACAATGGAGAAAATTGCAGCAAAGATTGAAGAGAAGCAGTAGGATGCATCTACTTTTTAGAGCTTCGGTCAGCCCCTTGTTGTAGAATATATTGAGGGCATCACCCATCCAATAGCGTGGCTGCTTTTCCAACTCGAGTCCTGAGTCGATGTATCAATGATGCTGCCTTACAAAGAAATGATCGATCTACATTCAGTGCAAGAGAATCTTCATGACATATTCACACCATCTAAGGTCGACTGGCTACCTTTGCAGTCCACTCTCTCCAAGCTTTCATCTCATCACCCCATGGATAAGACACTGGTTTGTAAACCAAAAAAAATTTGGGTTCCTCATTCCATAGGCGAAACGCCCCTGGTATTTGCCAAAAGTTGTGAATATAAATTTCCCCAAGCTCCTTCCGGGTGATTTTTATTTTTCGAAGTACCGGCCCACACCCCATTTGTTGAACATCATCAGTCTCTTTTGTAAAAGCTTCATCTGACTACTGCCAAAGTGTCCACCAGGCACTCTTCACAGGAATTTCTTCCTTCACTCTTTCAATGGCTCCCACCATGCCTCCATGTGTCACCATCAGGCACACTTCAAGGCTTCTTCCCTTCACTTCCCTATTGGGCCCCAACCACGTGCCACATAGCATCAGTTTGCATATATTTCTTGGTGGCCCCACCAGCAATGTCATTTGTAAGGAATACCTCCATGTGTCTTCATCACACAAATTTTCATCGCAAAGAGGGAGGAATGAACCACAGGCCCCGACCTATCACCACATGGCTCTTTTGAGATTTTTATCATGTAGTGTATGGAGAAAGCAACAGCCTCGCCAAGATTGCCGCATGTTCTAACGGCCTTCTCAAGTGAGCGACACATGTCAGCACTCTATTCTACAGTGACCACTGCCATCATTCATAGAGGATGTATTTGGCTCAAGGGCGACCACGTTCATGGCTCAAATATTTTCTATTACAATGGCCTAGGGGGAATCACTATTGTATGCATCATTTATCATGATCAAGGAATATTTTCTATTATTGGCTCACTAGGCGGTGGAATTTTGACCTATAAATACTACTTCTTCTTTGGAAGAAATGGTTCGGAACTTACAGGAAAAATTGTGGAAAAACACCAGGCCTTTGTATTGTTTTAGATTTTTGCATAAGATTCGTGACCTGTGCTATTGTTCAGCCTTTTTGTTTCTTGACAATTTGATAAAGTTGTATAATGTGCCATTATTATATTGAGGAATTTGTTTGCATACTTCTATAATTCCAATATAAGCTTGTCGATTAAGACCATGTCTTTGACTCTTCTTTTCAGTAGATGTATGGAAGTTATTTTATGTCATTGATTGATTTATTTCATTTTCCATTTTGATTTCTATTGTTTTGGGACATAGCAGATTGTTGAACGACCCTTAAATCATATCTCACATATAGGTTTATTGTGCCCATATCTACTTCTTTGTGCATCTCCTTATATTAGATTTAATTTTACATTCATTTCCTCCTACCCTTTTCAACCCCCCAATTACAGAAGAAGTCAACTTCTTTAGAAATTTGGAGATCACTCTGTTTAGCACAATAGGTCCCCCCTTTAACTAAGTTCCCCATAAAGTTTTTTACCTTGCCAATTTTTGGCATCAACATATACCAAAACCACTCAACATACTCCTAGCCTTCTCCATCAGTTTCATGTTCATTCTTTATGCAACTCCATTCTATTGTGGAGAATATAGAGTTGGATTTTGTCTATGAATACCAAAATATTTATAGAATCTATCAAAATCATTAGAGAAAAATTTACCTCCATTATCAGTTCTCAAACATTTTATTTTCTTTTTAGTCTACAACTCAACCATTTCTTTGAATTCTTTAAATCAACTGAAAACATAGATTTACTCTTTAAAAAGTATACCTATGTCCTTTTACTATAATCATCAATAAATTAAACATAATATGTGGATTTTTCAATTTAAGGAACATCTATGGGACGAAACACATCAGAATGAATAAGATTCAATATACCATAGGAATTATGAGAACTCGAGTAAAACTGAACATAGTTTTTTTTCCATAAATGCAATTCTCACATAAATCAAATTCAAGATTACAATTAGACAAACCTTTGAAACAAAGTTTTAATTTTTCAAGGTCCTTAGACCATTTTCTCCAATGTGGCCAAGTCTCTAGTGCTATAACATAGTTTTCTCTACAAGTAAAATTGATTTAGAAGACAAAGCACCCTTGGGTACCCAAAAGTGATGACCATTTGTTGAAGATGAAACCCTCACCTCTTCCATAGACTTGATTTTCATAGAAGTACTATTACACTAAAAAAAGTATGCATCAAGCTTATACAATGTGTCATATTTGACACCTCTAGCAATCACCATAACACCTATAACCATCATTCATCCTACAACAAAAAATACTACCTGCACACCTGCATCTATTAGTTTGCTCATAGGGGCAAGGGCCCTAGCTCGGTTGGCTAAATATTTCCTGTTGCAGGAGGTTGGGCATGAGGTCTAGTCTCCCCCACCCTTGCGGTATTGGAGGGCATGTCACGCCAACATCATGCATCCTGCAACAAAAAATACTACCTGCACACCTGCATCTATTAATTTGCTCATAGGGGCGAGGGCCCTAGGTCGGTTGGCTAAATCTTTCCTGTTGTAGGAGGTTGGGCACGAGGTCTAGTCTCCCCCACCCTTGTGGTATCTAAGGGCATGTCATGCCAGCACCATTGGTCACATTAAAATTTTTACCAGGCGCACTGCAGTTTATAGGGGGTCGTGCTACCTGATTCCTACAGTCTAAAAAAAATATTAGTTTGCTCATAGATATCAAATTTTGTGCTAATATAGGGATATACAACACACAATCAATCCTTTTTATTCTACCATCAAGAAACCTAATTCTAACTTTACCACAACCAAAAATATTTAAATAAGAATCATCACCCAAGTACACCTTACCTCCATCAAATTCTTCATATTCAGAAAACCAATCTCTATTAAAGGTCATATGGATAGATGCACCTAATTCAATTAACCATGTATCATTACCTGCATGAGTTACCAAAGCTAAAATGAATGTATCACCATCTTCCTTCTGGAACTCATAATTAGAATCAAAACTCTTATTTTTCTTCTTTCCTTCTTTGTTGTCCTTATGAATATGTCCAGGCTTACCGCAGTTCCAGCAAATAACTTTGGACTTGCTAGGAGATTTAGATCTCACGTTGGACTTGGATTTGTAATGCTTCTCATTCTTCTTTCCTTTTTCCTTAGGTCTTCCATAAAAATTTAGGGCCTCCTTCACAGTAATGGATACTTTTCTCGTCATCTCTTCAAAAAGCAAAGAACCCACCACATCTTCAATCTTCAAAATAACACAAGTACTCCTAGTAGCCATAACAAGAGAATCCCATGAATCAAGAAAAGAGAAAATAAATATTTGACATTTCTCTTCCTCATCCATTTTGACTCCGATTGATGGCAATTGAGCTGCCAAAATATTGAATGCTTCCTAGTGGTTTGTGATTTTTCCACCCTCTTCCATTCTCAAGGAATATAATTTATTCCTCAAGAAAATATTGTTCACTAAATATTTGGCTTGATACATCTCACCAAGCTTCTTCCATAGTTTCTCTACAGAGGTATCTTCATGGACATTAATTAAAATAGAATCTACCAAGGACAATTTGATTAAACTCTTGGATTTACAATCCATAACATCATATTGAGCAGCCAAAGTAAGATCAGTGGGTCTTGAATCTTTCTCATCAAGAACATCCCGTGAATCTTGATCTATCAACAAATCCTCCATCTTCAGCTTCCACATCTCAAAATTATTTCCAAAAAATTTACCAACCTATATTCTCCCTAATGAACTTGCCATCTGAGAATTCCTACAACAAGATCAAAAAGTGTCTTCTGCTCAAGCTCTCACTCAAATATGGATTAGTTCAAAAAAACCAACAACCCACAATTGAAACCAAAGGTGATCAAGTTTTGATACCACATGTAAGGAAGCTAAGGTATCAAAAAAACTTCCTACACTAATCTTTAGAGGAGAATAATGCAAAAATTTATAGATATTTTCAATAGTTACATAAACTTAAACAAAAATAAACATAAATGTCATGCATGTACCACAACATAGTGATTTAGGTAGGAAAAACCCTTTCGAGAGAAAAACCCCACACTCCAAAAGTTGCCCAATATATTATTCAAAAATCATAAAGATTACAATATACTTGTAGAGAAAGATTCTCACATGAGTAAGGGCAACAAACAACACGTAGCTAAAGGATTGCCAAAGATATGTAGTCGCTGGATTAGGACATGCAAATAAATTTAGTCATCAATAAAAAATATGTTATAAAATATGGGAAAGAGCTTCACATTATCAAATCATGGAAACACTACAACTATTCTTTTATTACATATATTATGTGATCTAATTATGTGTGACAGTAATTCCAATTATCTATTTACTATTGAAGAATTATGTTAGTTATTTATTTCCTACATTTATAATTTATGTTTTCAAAATTAAAAAAATATTTTTTCTATTTTTTGGTAATGAGTTAGGGTAAGTGCACCAAGATGGCAAATAAAAAGGGGGGTCAAAATTGGCCACTTTTATTCTGAAATTGGCTAAACCTAAACTTGGAGGAGTAATTTGAGATTCATGCACTCAAAATTTGAAGATACCAAAAAAACAAGATTTGTAGTACTTTGAATCTAGTTTCTAAAATACTAAAGTTTTTGAAAAATAGATAATATTAAGAGGATCAAATGCTTTGTGCACACAAAAGTGTTCCTGTTTTTTTAGAAAAACATAACATAGTGTCTAGTGTGCACCCTTGAATGTTTTTAGCGGCAATTATTATTTTCAAAAACCCATTGGTAGAAATATAGTTAAGAGTGAGTACTACAAGTTGTATATTTTTTGTAATTTTTTATTGAGTATTTTTTTATATGATTTTTCAGAGTGGATGCATCCTGAAAAATGCATCATCGAGCGTGCACATCACATAACTTGCACCAAAATAATTGAAAATGAAAAAATAATTTGCAATATCTAAATAATGAACAATAGAACAATATTATATTTTTTTTTTTTCAAATTTGGACTAGGTAAAAATTTATTAAAAAAAGATCAATACAAACATGTCTTTGATAACCATGGAAGCATTAGTGAAATAAATTAGAAATAAATGTGTTAATTTAGTTCAAATCTAAAAAAAATTATATGGTTACAAATCTAAGAAGACCTGTGAAATTATGGTGGTAATTTTACTAATATTTGATTTATAATTTGTGTAAACCTGTTGACGAGCAAGTTGAAAAATGAGAATGGTAGAGAAAATCACTTGAAAATGAGGCAAATAAACCATCCAAGCCTAAGTACAAACCAAAATGCATACGCATTTTGCGCAAGCCAAAATGCGTATGTGTTTTGTGCAAGACAAAATGTGTAGATGTTTTATGAAAGCCAAAATGCATACATGCTTTGTGCAAGCCAAAACGCGTATGTGTTTTGTAAAATAAAAAATGCATACGTGTTTTGTGCAAGCCAAAACATGTACATGTTTTGTAAAATTACAGGTAAACAAATAAAGAAAATAAATAAATTATTACTTCATGAATCATGGAAAGAAAAATGAAATTATTGAAGAGGGGATAAAAATTAAATCATCGCGTATCTTATTTAAGAGGAAATTAGTATAGTAAGCATTAGAATATATATATTTAAAAATTAAAATTGGGAAACTATGTATTTATGTATGCAAAGGTAGATCAACACTATCTCAATTTCACGTTTAAGTACCACTATTGTTATCTAAAATCTATTGTTACATTCTCACTTCGATAATATATGTCAAACATTAAATCATAAATCAAACAAGATAGTAATCAGTTATATAAGAATTATAACTTGTGTGTGTTCTGTTGAATAGGACAACTAAGAGGTGGGGGTGAATCAGTTTTCATAGAATTAAACTTTTAATTCAATCAGCGGAACTAATTCTTAATACTGCTTAAATGATTAATCATCAAATTCCAATCCAAAAACTTAAACCCAACACATAAACACAATAACACAAAATTTACATGAAAAACCCAATAAGTGAAAAACCATGGTGAGGATTAACTCGCACTATAGAGAATATCAAAACCAATTACAAGAGGCTCACTCCCTGAAATAAGGCTCACTACCAAAACAAGGACTCACTATCCAACAAGGATAATGATGTAGATTAGGGAGGGAGAAAACAAACAAACAAAAAAGTTAACTCAAACAAATCAATCTTTCAAACTTTAAACCCTCATTTGATGGGTTTTCTCACAAATTCTCTTATTCTCCTTATAGCACTCCAAACAAGCTCTTCTTAACATAAATTTCTAACTTGGTCTCAAACCCACAAACCAATCACCATTCCAAGTACCCTTTTGGGATTTCTAACACATATCCAATTTTTAGGTATGACCAAAACTTCAAACACACCTTATATTTTCTTCCTATTCCCATCAAATTGATTCCCACACTTTTCCAATGATTCTCAATCAAACCCTAGCCTTTATACTCCTTATTTGCCCAAAAACATAGCTTTTTAGCCCAGGGCATCACCTAAACTTCATAAATCTTCCTCCCCTACTCCTTAAAAACACATGAACACAAACCATAACATTTCTACTCCCATTCCACCAATTCTCAAGTCTTTTTACTGATGGAATGGGTTCAAAACTCCATTTTTGCTCTCAAAACCCGAAAACTAGGGTTGTAGGACAACTTTTAGAACAATGACTTTAACTCACACAAACGTTGATGAAATCAAGTGAAAAAATATTAAAATGAAATATAATTCACTCCTTCAGCCATTCCAATGCATAAATGTTCACCTACATGTCATACAAGGCCGTACAACATGTTGGAGCAACAGATTTCAATGTAAAACACATGAAAAACACAGTATATGTATTTCAAATTCAAATTTTACAATTTCCAGCCCTACCACAATGTTCAAAAAGAATTTTTAAAGCATTAAACATCACACCCCATGAGTTCCAACTGGTTTTCCCACCAAAAACACAATGACCCTTCAACTTCCACAAAATACAAAAATTGCAAAGTTGCATAGCAACTTGTTGCAATATTTACCAAAGTGACTCAAAGTGACTCAAAACACCCTAAGAACCTAATACATGGTCTTTTAGACCTTATTAAATTCCAAAATTTACTTAACAACTTAAAAACCAACATTTAGCAACTTTTACATTAAGACCTTGGTGCACCTGCACCAAACTCCCCGAACAAATTTGACTCAAGTCCCCTTGAGGATAGTGCTGCAAAAAAACCATGCTTGGTCACATCATTCTCTAGCCTCCAAGTTGCATCTCCATTTAGTGATCCCTTCCAATGAGTCAAGTACTGAAAACATGCATTGTGTCTTTCCTTTGACTAGTTCTTCACTTGATGAATGATTTGTGGTTCCTCCCTTATCTGGAAATGTTGTCAAATCTGCCTCTTGACCTACTACCATGTCTCTTCCACTCTTGCAATGAGATGTCTTCTTCTTCACTCCCATTGTGTGCTTGAACTCGCTCTTTTTCACTTGCAACTTATCCTTGATCCCTTCACTCTTCCTTTCCACCTCTTCCATCTATTGCTCTACCCCTATGACTGCTACTTTATCAGCTTTACAAACCTCTAAGTTGACAGAAATTGAATGACCACCAGCTTCTTTTGAAAACAATGAACAAAACTCTCTTTCCGTCATCACATCAACATGCTTCTCAAACCAATCTTGCATCCCCAAAATCAATTCATCCTTGACCTTCCACAAATCATATTTTGACACCAACTCAATATCATTTCCCTCAAAAATTGAATCATTCTTCAATGCTGCTATCTCAGTACCTTCAAGGTTAGAAGTTGTTGCAAGGTTTCTATCCTCCTTTTCCTCTACCTTTACAAAATATTTTCTACCAACCATCATCACATTAGCTTGCTTAGTTCTCCCTTTATCATCTTCCTTCAAGGGTGTCAAAGTATAGGAAATACCATCTTTTTTTATCTCATAAGTGTTCTGCCTTCCATCATACAAAGCATGTCTATCAAAATGCCAAGGTCTTCCTAGCAGAAAATGACACACATCCATAGGAAATACATCACATAGAATCTTATCTGTGTACCCTCTTATATTGAGCTCAACCCAAGCTTTCTCATTAACCAAAAAAAATTGACCCTCATTCAGCCAAGAAACTTTATAAGGAGTATCATGTGGTATCCTAGGCAAATGAAGTTTCTCAACCATCTCATTGGAAACCATGTTATCTGTGCTTCCTAAATAAATTACAACCATACATACCTTACCCATGCACTTACAAGTGGTTTTGAAGAGTTTCCTTCTTTTTGATGGCTCCTTCTCCTTTGATGCCTTGATGAGTGTTCTCCTTACCATTAGTGATTCTCCAACTTCTGGAGTAGCATGTTGTGATGTTGAGTGCACACTTTCATTGTCTTCTTCGTGCACCAATTGATTCCTTCTTTCACCACCATGTGAAGTAGAAGCTTGATCTTCCTTGCACTGCCATGCTTGATTTCCAAATTTATTGCATCGATAGCATCTCCTTGTGAATCCTTGTGAACCTCTTCCTTGTCCTCCAAATCTGCCTCTAAAACTTGATCCACTACCTCTATATCCACCTCTTTGATCTGCCCCTTGTTCTTGGACCTTTCTTACATCTTCTTGTATTTCATATGACTTCCTTGAGTTGGAAAATGAACCTCTTCCTCTAGAGGTGTTGCATCTGCATCTACCTTGTCTCTCATGCCTTCTCTTCAACTTTTATTCTACCCTAAAATCCAATTGAAAACATTCTTCCACTGTTCTTGGGGTGGCCATACTCATTTCATCTTGTATATTAAACCTTAATCCATTTATAGACCTTGCTATCTTTTCAACTTCATCCTCAACATGACCTGCTCTAATACTCAATTTATGAAACTCCTCTGTGTAGGCCATGACATCCATCTCTTTTTGTCTGAGGTTTTGAAGCTTTCTAAATGTTTGAATTGCATGTTGTCCCTTAGCTTTAGACACCATCCCATCCTATGAATTGATTTTTACTTTGCCCTTCTTCACTCTCTCCTCCTACACATAATTCCACCAAGTTAGGGAAGGGCCTTTCAATTTGGTTTTGGAAAACTTCACCTTTTGTTCATCTGCTACCTCCTTGTATTCAAAATAATTGTCTAGTGCATCAACCCAATCTAACACTTATTCACTATCCATCTTCCCACCATACATGGGAAATTCTATTTTCACATCAGAAGCATCTCCCTTGACAGCCTTCAGCATCTTAACCATCCTCGTCTCTTTAGGATCCAACTCTTGCTCATGGGATCCTCTTTGAGGGTTTTCATCCTCACCCTCTTCCTCTTCCTCTTGGTCACTCTCATCTACAGTGGCCATACCTCTTCTTTGGTTTGTTTCCAATGTTGCAAGTCTAGCTAAAAGAGCTTCTTGAGACTCCTAAATCATTCTTATTTCCCTAGCAATGACTGCACTTCCTTTTGGAGGCATCTTGTCCTTTCAAATTGAAACTTTTCCTTCTTCAAACTTCAACCTCTCTCCCTCAAATGATCAAAACCTATGATTTGATGCCAATTTGATGCAGAGAAGGGAGGAAGGAAATATATCAATTCAAAGCTAACTCAAACAAATCAGTATTTCAAACTTTAAACCCTCATTTGATGGGTTTTCTCACAAATTCTCTTATTCTCCGTGTAGCACTCCAACCAATCTCTTCTTAACATAAATTTATAATTTGGTCTCAAACCCACAAAAAAATCACCATTCCAAGTACCTTTTTGTGAGTTCTAACACATATCCAATTTGTAGGAATGACTTCTTTGAATCAAACCCTTCAAAATTTGACTGCTACACTGTTCCAAAGGCCTAATTAGGCTTGCTCAACTAGGGGGTTATTGATTCTATATGCTCCAGGCCTCAATCTTCCTCACCAAAACTTCAAAAACACCTTATATGGTCTATCTATGCTCATCAAATCGACTCCCACACTTTTCCAATGATTATAAATCAAACTCTAGCCTTTATACTCCTTATTTGCCCAAAAACATGGGTTTTCATTCTAGGGCATCACCTAAACTTCATAAATCTTCCTCCCCTAACCTTGCAAACCACATGAACACAAAACCTAAAATTTGTACTCCCATTCCACTTATTCTCGTATCGGTGGAATGGGTTCAAAACTCCATTTTTTCTCTCAAAACCCCAAAACTAGGGTTGCAAGATTTTTTTTAGAAAAATGGCTTTAACTCACACAAGCGTTCATGAAATTAGGTGCAACAAGAGGGTATGTGCAGGATCATGATAGGCCAAAAAGTGGAAATGGGAAAAAAATTACGTTTTGGATCGACTCAAAAATGTGGAAATGCTGAGATGACCTTTTTAGGCTCGGATGTCAGTACATTGCTCCAAAAGCAATGCCCAAACCTATATTTTATAAATCGGATATCCGATTTGGATCGAATATCTGATCCAAATCGAATATTTGATTTGAGGTGCGTGTATAAATAAAAAACAACAGCCTTTTATACTCATTTCAGAAATTTTGTACGTAGGCACATAGGGAGAAGTCGAAATCAGATATCCGTTTTCACCAAATATCCGATTTGAAAGGTAAGTTTTTGGTTTTTTTAATGTTTTAATTGATTTTTCAATTAGATTTTTATAATTTTAAGTAGTTTTATGAAAAAAAATTCAAAAGTAGGGTTTTTTATTGATTTTTATTAAAAACTAGAGTTTATAATGAATTTTTATTAAAAATTAATGTTTTTAAATGGATTTTGATTAAAAGCTAGTGTTGTTGATGTATTTTTATCAAAAACTAGTGTTGATGTATTTTTATCAAAAACTAGAGTTTGTTATGGATTTTTGCGAAAAACTAGGGTTTTTTTGGGATTTTTATTAAAAATTAGGGTTTTTTTACAATAATTTCTTTTATATTGTGTAATTTCAATTAGATTAATTAGTTTTTAACTTTAACCAAGTATTATGGTTGAGAATGAAAATGCACAAATTCCAAATGCTCCACCACCTCCACAACCACCAATTGAAGACTTAATAGGTGAAAATTTGGGGAAATTGAGGGGCATTTGTGAAGTTTATAAGACAATCCCTTGATTATCTGATGACAAACACATTGAAGGAAATAATTAAAAATATAGAAACCCTCTCCACCCAACATAATGCCTTTCATTCGTGGCGAGAAGACATGAGGGAATATTATGCATGTGGATTGTCTTATGATGATGTGAAAGATCTCCAAATAACCAAAGCCCAAATAGCCTCTTTATTCATTGACCCCTGCACCGGTTTGCCAGTGAATGTTAATAAACCAAAACTTTCTATAAAATGGTGCATGAATAGGGACATTGTAGATAAATTTTGGGATTGTTGGTGTATGGTTTTTGATAAACCACCGAACAACAATTCTGATATACCATTTTACTATATTAAAAAATTATATGTTGAGTTTGTGTTAGGGCATCATGTCAATTACTTTGACATTAAACCCTTCTAGGGCATTGGTGAGGTATGCCCCAGGATAGACCAGGGGCAATTAGAGTAGTATCATGCCCATATGTTCCCCCTCCTCCCCTTCCTTCGCCACCTCCAGTATATCATCCAGAGATTATCCAGGATGCATCCACACAAACTATTCAGGTTATTCACTCTTTGAGTGGTCATTTGGTTTTGCATGCTTCTACAGTAGCTCAGCGACATTCTGGTGATGTTGGTGAAGGCTCGAGTGCTACTGCATCATCCTCCTCAGGTCCACATATTTTTGTGCCACATACTTGCACTATGTGCCACCAGATATGCTTGGGTCCTCTTGTACAGCTCGCTGAGCATCCCTTGGATACTTCTGATTATGACCTCCATGATGTGGACATTATAGATCAGTCATAGGGGAGTGGAGCACACCCTATAGAGTCCTCTCCTGCTAGAGAGGGGGATGTTGGAATAGTGACACAGGTAAGATTTACGTTGTAAATTCATAACTTGCATTTTTTTTTAAATGAATATTAATAAGAGATAGTATCAACTACTAATATTTATTTACATGGTCTATTTAATAGTTGATGTTTGAGGAGGAGCTCACATGGGTGGTTGATAGCACCCTTAGGGCCATTTCATTTGGCCTTGACATGCACACAATATGTATTTTCGCACTCACTCGTTTACATTTTTTATTATATACTTGCTTGTCATTTGAATTGTTATTAATAAAATTATATAATAACTTATATGTTTATCTTATTTTCCTCTCATAGGAAATACCTAGTGCGAGTGAGGTGCAGCCTCGTCCAGACAATGGAGGCGCAAATTTAGATAAGGGGAAGGTAATTAAACTCAAATTGGATGGACTTAATATTTTTAAAATCTTATATTGATTATACATACATCAACATAGATTGGTAGTTTCATATGTACTTGTCATTTTTATGCGCATGTGATTATGAGCTATACAGCATTGTTGACAAGTGACACAACGCCTGAAGGAGTAGGTATTGGAACACCTCAAGGAGTAGGTGTTGAAAAACCTCAAGGAGGAGGTGTCGAAACACCTAAAGGAGATAAATAAAAAGATCAACCTAAAGAGGTATGTGTTTATTTTATTTTGTGTTTGGTAAATATGTTCCTATTACCAATAATCGTATGCTAACTTGGATTAATTTTATGTTTTTATTCACATATATACATTGGAATTTCAAAAGTTGTTTTGGTATATTCTAGGACTCCTGGCCCTTTGAAGAGATGTATATTTCAGGTAATCAAGATTTCAATTTTAGAGTTCAATTAAAATTCAATGTATATTGATTTTGATGTTAATTATTCGATTTTAAATTATATAGTATAACTAATCTCAATTGTGGTTTTAATTTTTCTTATGTAGCTACCTTCAGAGCCAACGAGTGCTTCAAAGAGGCTCCATTTTGATGATCCACCAGTAGTTTAGGATGAGATAGAAATTTTGGCATGTAAATTTTGAATAGATATTGAGATGGCATATGCCACATTTTGTAAAACTTTGTTTGAGTTGGCGTCGATTCCATTTTTTTATATGGACATACACTTGATTATTGGATAATTTGATATATAGAAGTTGACAATCAAAATTTAATTTATTCCTCATGTGCATGATTAAACTCTTTGAAAATTTTATCTTGAGCAATGGTTAAATATCAATGTACAATAGCATAAAAAAGAATGGTTATATTATGTAGTTTATATTTATATCGCCAATTGCATTGCATTGCACATCTTTCAAAATCAAATCATTACTTCACATTGCATAACTAATAACTAGATGTTGATAGATGAAATAAATTCAATTATAATATAGTTTTTACAAAGTCAACCTAAGCAGTTATGCAGTTAATTCACATTGCATAACTAAAAACTAGGAGCAGTTTTCAATTGTATTTGCTTGTCATGGAATTCTATGAGACCACATTTCTTTGAGGCTTTTTTTCAAATAGTCCACTTCCTTGTCTATGCTACCACATTTTTCATACATGTCTACCAAAGCTTTTTATCAAACAGTTCACTGGCTTGTTGGTAGGGCTTATTGGAACTTGTATTCTCTGACCTCACTCAATCCTGAAACCACTTCATTCCCTCTTAATTTTGTTTTTTTAAACTTAAAACATCATTGTATTATGTTGCCCCATAATTTGGCTTACACTTTCTTTGTAAAATCACCAATTTTCCCTTGTTTTTGCCCCTTCCAACTAGGGTTTCACACTTTTACTCTTCTTGGGTTACTCTTAATCACTCAGACCTCTTAAAAACCATTAAATACACCTGTTCCTATAGTTTCCAACAAGTTCCAACCTATTTTCATTCAAATTCTCAAAAACTCACTCTCTAGCCTTACTCAAAAGGCACAAAAATATGTGTTTCTTAACAGGGAAGCGTTCTCAGACCACTCTAATCCCTTTATCACCCCTAAAAACTTGTTCCTATGTTTACCCCTATCTAATTCATGCCCATTCCTCTGAGGTACAACCTATACAGAAGGAGGAATGGCCTCAATTCATGAAAGCTTACATGTTTTAGGTGCTCCTGCACCATACTCCTCAGGTACAAAAGGTTTATGCCCCATAAACCACTCCATAAGTCTTCTCATATCTTCTTCACAATCCCTTCAAACCCGCTCCAAGTCACTTGCATGGAAATATTCCTCTAAGGGATTTTGTACCCTTTATGCTTTGCGTTGTCTTGGTCTTGCCATGCTTGATCCTTCTCAAATGGATCTTCTTGCTGCTTTTTGTCTTCATTGACACCTACAAATGGTGTTTCCAAAGCTTTGACACCTGCACACAAAAATCTAGTACACAAAGCTAAACATCCATACATTAGTATCTCTATTTCATGCTCTTCCATAAGCTTTTGCCAATTAGACATGTATCTCTGCCCTTCAACTCTTCTCTTCACAATCTTTCTCAGGTTCTTTATGGTTAGAACCATCCCCATAGTAGCATAAATATACCACACAACCAAATATGAAAACCAAGGACAATATCTTGTCCTAACACCATATTCCTCAAACTCTTCTTCTCTAGCCTTCACTAGGCCACTCACCATCAACTCTTCCTCTCTAGTTTCCCACCTAATCTACTATTTGCAAGATTACACATTTGAAGGTTGATAGGTTGAGAGGTTAGGTGTGATATATTTATGCTAAATAAGTTCAATGAAGACCATTTAAGGTGTATTAAGTTGAATTTTTTATTCTAGGGGTCCAATATGCCAAAAATGCATTCTTGCTTCAAAATTGTCAAAATTCCCATGTAGTCTTTTGAAGGCAAATTATTAAAATTGTAAAGGGAAGTGCAAGGTAGGAATATAGAACTTGTGGTAGGGTTTAAATAAATGTGTTTGACTAGTTTTACTAGTCATAGGTGTCTTGGAAATAAAAGTTGCATAAAAGTGCATTATTAACAAAAAAAAGTCAACTTTAGCAATTTTTAAGAAAAAGGAAGGGTCTTGGTAGTTGAAAAGGTGGTTGTGGACGTTGGGGAGTATATTTTAATTCAAAACATGTATATAAATATCTTCAAGGTTTGAAAATAGGTTGGTTGAAGGTAATTTTTTGAATTTAAATACAAAAGCAACGTTGATTTCTAGAAAATTACTAGTTTTTTGCAACAAGCTATGGTCTCATGGCTTTTTTTCGCATGAAAATCAGCATTGGAGTTCGGTTCAAGGCTGAAAACTACTTGTAAGGGCATAAATAAATATTTTTATACAAATCATATGACCAAACTGACTGTTCCATCACGTCTATATGGGTACGTTTAGGTTAGGTATGGTTCTCTTTCGCACCCAAACATGCCAAAGCAGTCTGAGCTACATTCAATTAGCGAAATCCCTTACGAGTCCAAAGTGTAGAAGGGAAACAATATTTGATGGGCTATTACTCAAAAACTATGACACTTACGAACTCTTCGTATAAGGCTATCAGATCATGTTGGGACCATCTACAATAACCTCTCTCGGTTTTCGCTATCTCAGAGGCATTTTCCCGTGGTGATGAGTTTTCAGTTGAGGGAAAAGTTGCCAAATGCAAGCAGTGTAAAGTTGCAAAGTGGTGCAACTTTCATTCTCCAACTTGTACAACCAAATGAACTATTCCAACACGTTCGAATGGGTACGTTTACGCTAGGGATGGTCCTCTTTTACACTTAAATACACCGAATCACTTTGAGCTACATTGGACCGGTGATTTCCCTTAAGAGTCCAAAGTGCTAAAAGACAACAATATTTGAAGGGCTATTTCTCAAAAACCATAATTCTTACAGAATCTCTGTCTAAGGCTATGGGATTGTGTTGAGACCATCTACAATAACCTCTCTCGGGTTTTTCTATCTCAAAGGTTTTTTCCCATGGTGATGAGTTTTCAGTTGAGGGAAAAGTTATCAAATGCAAGCAGTGTAAATTTGCAAAGTGGTGCAACTTTCATTCTCCAACTTGTAGGACCAAAAAAATTATTCAACACATCCAGATGGGTATGTTTACACTAGGGATGGTCATTTTTTGCACCCAAATATGCTAAATCACTTTGAGTTTCATTGGATCGGTGATTTCCCTTAAGAGTCCAAAGTGCTAAAAGACAGCAATCTTTGAAGGGATATTTCTTAGAAATCATGATGTTTATAGACTCTCTGTCCGAGGCTATGGGATCTTGTTGGGACCATATACAATAACCTCTCTTAGTTTTTTCTATCTCGTAGGCATTTTCCCGTGGTGATGAGTTTTCAGTTGAGGGAAAAGTTGCCAAATGCAAGCAGTGTAAAGTTGCAAAGTGGTGCAACTTTCATTCTCCAACTCATATGACCAAATGGACTGTTCCAACACATCCGTATGGGTATATTTACACTAGGAATGGTCCTCTTTTGCATCCAAATACACCGAATCACTCTGAGCTACATTGAACTGGCAATTTCCCTTAAGAGTCCAAAGTGCTAAAAAGCGAAAATCTTTGAAGGCCTATTTCTCAGAAATCATGATTCTTACAGACTCTTTGTTTAAGGTTATGGGATTGTGTTGGGACCATCTACAATAACCTCTCTCGGTTTTTTCTATCTCGGAGGCGTTTTCCCGTGGTGATGAGTTTTCAGTTGAGGGAAAAGTTGTCATGCAAGCAGTGTAAAGTTGCAAAGTGGTGCAAATTTCATTCTCCAACTCGTACAACTAAATGGATTGTTCCAACACATCCGGATGGATACGTTTACGTTAGGTATGGTCCTCTTTTGCACCCAAATACACCAAATCACTCCGAGCTACATTAGATCGGCGATTTCCCTTAAGAGTCCAAAGTGCTAAAAGACAACAATCTTTGAAGACCTATTTCTCAGAAATTGTGATGCTTATAGACTCTCTATCTGAGGATATGGGATTGTGTTGGGACCATATACAATAACCTCTCTAGGTTTTTGCTATCTCGGAGGTGTTTTTCCGTGGTAATGAGTTTTCAGTTAAGGGAAAAGTTGCCAAATGCAAGCAATGTAAAGTTGCAAAGTGGTGCAACTTTCATTCTCCAACTCGTACAACCAAATGAATTGTTCCAAAATGTCTGGATGGGTACTTTTATGCTAGCGATGGTCATTTTTTGCACCCAAATACGCTGAATCACTTTGAGCTACATTGGATTGACGATTTCCCTTAAGAGTCCAAAGTGCTAAAAGACAACAATCTTTGAAGGGATATTTCTCAAAATCCGTGATGCTTACAGACTCTATGTCTGAGGCTATGGGATTTTGTTGGGACCATCTACAATAACCTCTCTTGGTTTTTTCTATCATGGAGGCGTTTTCCTGTGGTGATGACTTTTCAGTTCAGCGAAAAGTTGTTAAATGCAAGCAGTGTAAAGTTGCAAAGTGGTGCAACTTTCATTCTCCAACTTGTACGACCAAATAGACTATTCCAAAACATTTGGATGGGTACGTTTACACTAGGGATGGTCCTCTTTTGCACCCAAATACGCCAAATCACTCTGAGCTACATTGGACTGGCGATTTCCTTTAAGAGTCCAAAGTGCTAAAAGGCAGCAATCTTTGAAGGGCTATTTCTCAAAAACCGTGATGCTTACAGAGTCTCTATCTAAATCTATGGGATCTTGTTGGGACCATCTACAATAACCTCTCTCTGTTTTTGCTATCTCAGAGGCGTGTTCTTATGGTGATGAGTTTTCAGTTGAGGGAAAAGTTGTCAAATGCAAGCAGTGTAAAGTTACAAAGTTGTGCAACTTTCATTCTCCAACTCGTACAACCAAATGAACTATTCCAACATGTCCATATCGGTATTTTTATGTTAGGGATGGTCCTCTTTTGCACCCAAATATGCCAAATCACTCTGAGCTACATTGGACTGATGATTTCCCTTAAGAGTCCAAAGTGCTAAAAGGAAGCAATCTTTGAAGGTCTATTTATCAGAAACTGTGATTCTTACAGACTCTTTTTCTGAGGCTGTGGGATCATGTTGGGACTATCTACAATAACCTCTCTCGGTTTTTGCTATGTCAGAGGCGTTTTCCCGTGGTGATGTGTTTTCAGTTGAGGGAAAAGTTGTCAGATGCAAGCAGTGTAAAGTTGTAAAGTGGTGCAACTTTCATTCTCCAACTCATACGACCAAACGAACTATTCCAACATGTCTGGATGGGTATGTTTATGCTAGGGATGGTCCTCTTTTGCACCCAAATACGCTGAATCACTCTAAGCTACATTGGACCGGCGATTTCCCTTAAGAGTCCAAAGTGCTAAAAGTTAGCAATCTTTGAAGGTATATTTCTTGGAAACCATGATGTTTGCAGACTCTCCGTCTGAGGCTATGGGATCATTTTGGGACCATCTACAGTAACCTCCCTCAGATTTTTCTGTCTCGGAGGCATTTTCTTATAGTGATGAGTTTTCAATTGAGGGAAAAGTTGCCAGATGCAAGCAATGTAAAGTTGCAAAGTGGTGCAGCTTTCATTCTCCAACTCGTACAACCAAATGGACTATTCCAACACATCCAGATGGGTACACTTACGCTAGGTATGGTTCTCTTTTGCACCCAAATATGTCGAATCACCTTGAACTACATTGGATCGACGATTTCCCTTAAGAGTCTAAAGTGCTAAAAGGCCATACCATCTATTGTACGGTATGTAGCTCGATGGTATGGCAATGGTAGATGTTATTATGACTATATAAGGTGAATATGTGGGTTTAAAAAGCTAGAAAGGTCTGTAGTTGAGTTGGTGAGTTGCCATGCATGGCAAAAATGAGTGGAATTAGGTGAAAAATGGTGGTTACAACATGCTAATGTCAATGAAATGTGGGAGTAGCAAGATTTAAGGTTGGGTCAAGCTTCTACAAGCCCTAATAGACGTTTTTGATGAGTTTATAGGGTGTGGAAAGGTTTGGGGAGTGAAGTTGCACCCAAGTTTGGTTTTGACAATTAAATTTGAGTTTAAATCATCTTTAATTGTAATTGTGTTGTTTAAAGCCACCTAGATCTTACATCAGAAAATTCTTACCCAATCAACTTGAACATCATGCACACCCAAATACCTTGTTTCCACTTTGCTAGATCAAAGAATCAATTACATGGGAAATGACCTTCACATGATCTTTTTACATTTTTGTTTTTTGAAAAAGTGGCAAGCCACTGTAATTTATTATATAAAAATAGGAGATATTACAAAACTTGATTCAAATGAGCATACCGATAGGAAAGAACTAAGAAGAAAAACTTCGGTTGTAGCTCGATTAAGTACAAAAAGCTCTTTACATTTTAAACATACCCTTTATACAATGCCAGACATTTGACCCATATTTTTAAAAACATCACTGGATATAGATTATGCCCATACACAGTTATGACCTTTTTACATTGTTTCACATTTCAAAATTCAAATTTTAAAAAAATTGCCTATTAGGCATTCAGGGCACAGTCTCCCACAAGAGTAGTATGTTGACGTTCTGAAATGACAAGCAGCTGTTCAAACCATCAAGGTAGCAGTTAAATTACATACAATAGAAAAGATGCTTAGAATAACCAATCTATATTATTGCAATTTGTCGCATACCTCTCTGAAAGGATCAGAGTTGCTTATTGTTGCAGCAGGTCCATGATCAATCGTGCCAGGAATATTGCAAAAGTTGTCAAATGATAAATCTATATTATCACAACAGAAAAGATGATTAGACTAACAAATCTATATTAATTTAAACAACCTGAATGATGATGAATTGTTCATGCAAACTATAAAAGATGCTTAGAATAACCAATCTATATTATTCTAAATGACCTAATTGATGATGAGATGGTAATACAAACTATAAAAGATGCTCTGAATAACCAATCTATATTATTGTAATCTATTACATACCTCTCCGAAAGGATCAGAGCTAGCTATTGTTGCAGCAGGTCCATGATCAATTGTGCCAAAAATATCCCAAAAGTACATACAAAATATCACTATTAAAGATACCTGCATTGCAATAGTATACAAAATATCAGTATTAAATAAAGAACACTAATGAACTTAAGCATAATGAACCTAAGCATTGTACCTTCCATTCTTGAATATGCTATTCAAGTGTGCCTGAAGGGTCATCTCTTTGCTTAAGAGTATCCAATATTGCTTCATGATCAGCATTACTAAGTGTCCATAGTTGTTTTGTCTTTGGTTTGGCATGATGCTTCAACAACTTAACATTTGTTGCTATAACAAGGTGCGAATACATGAGAATGGTTTTGTGTTTCTTGTAGTCTTCAAATGCAGGTATGCCATTCTTTCTAATCATGTATGTTCGCAACCAAGTTCCTGCAACCACAACTAAACCTATAGGATACACGAACCCATCATCATCTTCCATCGGTTGTGTTAGCTTGTGCTTTACCCGCACACATCGAGGGGTGATCCCACAATAATGGGTTACACTTTTTGGCCAAATTTGACATTGAAATCAACATTTTTCACCAGATCTTCACTTTCGTACACCTATAGAAGATAAACCATTAAGAATTTGAAGATGAAGAAAACTAGTGATTTGTGATATTTTGTGTTGAGAATATTATTATTATTTTTTTTTAAATTAAAAAATAAATTGTGAATTATTTTATGTAGTTTTTATTAAATTATTTGTTTTACTAAACATAATTTTCAAAAACTGATGCTTACTTTCAGCTGCATAACTTTTTTTTATAGAAAACAAACAATTCTAACTTTTTAAAGATAATGTTTTCACACCATTATCTAGTGGATGGATATTTTTTCATAATTTTTTGTTGCATATATATTTTTTAATTAATTTTCTAATTCAGAGTAATTATAATTTGGATATATTATACTTTCAGCTACATAACTTTTTTTGTATTCATTTGAATTAACTTATTATTATTTTTTTGGAATAAGGACATCAATAGCTAGTGTACATGCATTTTTAAGAAAAAAATTTCTCTCTTTTCCTATTTTTCCGTATGTGTGAAATAAAGACCTCAATATTCATTGAAAAACCTACATTCACAAGAAATAAAAATAAAATATAATAATAAAATTGAATATATTTAAAATTGTACTTTTTTTGAAGCTTATAATAAGGACTACATATTTACAAAAAAATAATTTTATATAAATTAATTTGATCCCCTAAAAGGTAAATCAAAAGTGGTTTTTTATCAGCATTTTGATAGGTGTAGAGGAGACTCCATTATAGGTATGGTTTAAATCTAGCGGCTTTCTATCCAAGGGGGTTTGATATAAGTGGGTTTGATCAAACCCTCTTTAATTAAAACCCTTAAAGTGGAACCTTTTTAAGGCTTAAATCATTATTTTTCTAAAAATATGTGATTTCAGAAAAAATCAGGATGTCCCAAAAAGTGTAACCCATTATTGTGGCAGCACCCCAAGCCAACCAATATTTTGATCTCTCCTCATTCCCCTGCGGTGCAACAACTGCAAAAACATGTCTTGGTTGTAGTAGATCTGAAAGCCGGTCGTAATCAAGTGAGCTTTCCATTGTGTCATTTACCATGGATATAGTTTGAGATAAAGTAGTTAGATACTGTGGAACCCATGTATCCACCCACTCACTTGACTTGCATTGATCCCACTCGCACTGAATACAACTCTAACAAAAACAAGCCAACTGTCGTGTCCAAATGGTCCATGTGCTTGCATCTGAGCTTCAAAACGAATGCATCTTTGAAGAATATTTGATTGTATGACAATCCAATATGCCTCCCACTGTACCCTCCTCAACTAACCAAAAGAATCTGTGCACTGTTGAATCAAGTGTCCCTCTCTGTGACAATGTTGAACTACACCAATCAACAATAGAATGTGCATCACTAAATTTTGCTCCTAAAATCTTCAATTTCTCCTTAACTAGAGCTCTCTTTACACATGCACCTGCTCCATCATGCTCCCCTTTCCCATGCCTAGCTTCAAAAAAACTCCAAATATTAGGTACACCCCTCTCTACATGCATTCTACTCAACCAATAAAACATACGAGCATTCTTGAATTGACCTGTGCAGTTATCTGACCAAATGAGATGTCGGCCTAGTGCTATATCATGCTCCTGCAAGAACTCAAAAAAATTCTCGAAACAATGTTGGACATACTCAGACGAGTGATATCTATCATCACTCATGTAAAAATGATACTCTATCATTATCTTTCGATCCTCCTCTGTACTATCAGGTGCATGTCTAAACGTTATGTGGACAAAAATAGCAATCTCAATGGAATTGTAATACTGAGATTGTACCTCATTTTGTGGTTGCAATATGTAGTTTTCTACAAAATCAACCATTGATATAATAGTGCCAATTAGAAAAGAGTCCTTACACATCATGAATTGTTGATCCAACCACTGAGACCTATGACTATGCCTTGCATACTTGTAGAAAATATTTTCCTTAAAATCTGAAACAAAATCAACACTACATTCTTTTGTAACCAACTCGCATCTAGAACCTTCACCTCCACTCTGCAAAGTATATTTGACTATCTCATATCTCTTTTTCTCAAAAAGCTTATTTCCAAATTCATGTTCGGAAACCTCATGAAAACATTGAACAAAATTTGACAAGCCACCACATTGTGAGCACTTCGCATTTAAACAATCATTTCTATAGAAAAAGGAACCATCATCTCTAGAACATAAAAATAGATCTAGCACGTCCCTTGATGATTTTGGAAGATGCATTGTACTACACTCCTGCAACATTTCATTCAGAGATAACTTTAGTGGTGAATCTTTGCCAATTGGAGAATTCTAGGAATCAAGCAAATCGAAATTGGAGAATTTACCATATCCAGCAGGGTGTTCAAATCGCCAGGATTTCACAAACTATCAATCCAATGCATGTCCATTCACCAGTGGGTTTTTTTTACGAGGCATGTTTAGGCAATAAATTCACCATAACAAACTACGCATTTCCAATGGACCGATTAATATTTTCGCTTGGAATCTCAGGGAGCATGTCATAAAACACCAACATATTCGCCAATACTATTAAATCAACATTATATGAGGACCTATTTCACCAATTAAAATTTACAAATAGTTGCTTGTGAAGACCCATTTCGCCAATTAAAATTTATAAATAGTTGCTTATGAGGACCTATTTCACCTTGAAAATTATAAGGTATCGTTCTATAAGCATGCGGATTTCGCCAAATTTTTAACATACCATTTAAAAATCCCGCGGAATTTGCCAAATATGGATTGATATAAATACAATTGAAACTATTATTTGTTCTTACACATTTTGTTTGGTTCTGAGGATCTACTTCTCAATTCAGAAGACAGTGAAACTTGAAAACATAGACTCAAAAGTGAGTGATCATTTCTTCATACTGTTATTAGTTATTAGTTATAATAATAAGATTTATTTATCTATTTTCCATTCTTACTTTAGTCTTAAACATGATTTTGAGTAGGTAATGGGATCTATATTCTCTGTCAGTCTGTCCTTCTTAAACAAGAAGACATTTTTTTCCAGATTTTATTCAAAGTGAGATATCAATATGTCGAGCACTAGCAGGAACTGCAAGGGTAAAACTCCTGAGGCTAATGAAGAGACTGGGAGGCCATCAAAATGCACAAAACATGGAGGTACCATACAGTCTTACTTTGGAATTGGCAAAGCTTCTAATCCATTAGATCAAGGTGGAGCTACACCATCAACTCTTCCACCAAATATTATTGAAGATGGCATTGACAATACCTCACAAGAAGGTCAAGGTGAGATTGTCATTGTGTTAAATCAAAATATATCAAATGAGGATGGCAATACCACAAAAGATGTTCCAAGGGATACCCTAGTTAGCCAAAATGAGATAATTGACTTGGATGAGGATGATGTTGGTAGCAAGAGAAGAAAAGGAAAATCAAAATTGGGGTGCGAGTGGGAAATGACAAGGAATTTTCAAATTGGTTGGTTGTCGAAGTACCCATTCCTTGAACCAGTGGGGGTATCAAACGAAAATGATATTGAAAGGGAAACAAAGGTCAAATGTAAGATTTGTAGTTGGAAATGTGGAAGAGACAAGATGATGCAGCTAAAGCTTGACACTATAGAAAAGCATATCGGTAAAGTTTACGAAAAAAAATCATACACGAAAAAGAACAATTTTTCGTACGATGGAAATAAAAGGAAGAATGTCTTCATGTTAATTATGTCGCAGATTATGGAGAGAAAAACCATAGAATTTCAAAGATTAAAAAATGTGAAGGTACACTTGAGGCTCATTTTGGAAAAGCCATGGCAGCAGCAAATCTATCAAAAACTGTTCAGATGAGTGTTGTTTTTCATATTTTGTCCAGGGGGCGTCCTATGACAGACTACCTAGAATATTTTGATTTATTATCTTATTTGAGTGTTCCCCACTTTCTCTTCTCACATTGGTCAGTAAACACTGGATGGGAATGGGCGAACTATCTTGCTGCAGTGGAAAAACAAGATTTAAAGGAGAAATTAAAAGATTCAAATTTCATTGCATTATCTTTAGATGAAGTTACTGCGGTAGACAATACTTCTTGGGTTTGTATGCATTTTCATACTATAGAACAACATGTTCACCCAGCTCATCTTCTTTTGTGTTCATAAAATGAAGGACAATTCAACATCACAAAATCTATTTGAACTAGTCAAGAAATCTTTGAATGAAATTGCAAGTATGGATGAGTTGACAATTGCCAAAAAGTTGGTGTGTGTAGGAGCTGATGGAGCTGCAGTGATGCAAGGTCAAAGGAGCGGTCTTTTCACAAATTTACAAACTCCTTTTGCACCATACATGCTTGGCATTCACTGCATGGCCCACAAAATGAATTTAGCATTCAAAATTGTAACCAAGTTTCCTACAGTATCAAAAGTTGAAAATCTAGTTCATGAGATCCATGCATACTTCTGTCGAAGTCCCAAATGTTTCCTTGAATTTCAACATTTTGCTAAGGGAATAACACCTAGAAACAAGCTTCTCAAGGATGTCGATACCAGATGGATCTCCCTGCATGGACGAGCGCAACGAGTTCTTTCAGAATATCAATCCTTGATTGGAGTGATGTATGAACATCGCAGCACAGTAGACAAAGCTCCTGACCTGTTACATAGGTTAAGTGATATAGAGACACTCTTGACTTTAGCTAGTCTTCTCCCCATGTTGGATGAGATGAACAATCTTGTGAAGAAAGCCCAAGACAGAACTATGTATATTTCTGAATATGCCAATCTACGTAAACTTACATGCTTGGCCCTCAATCATCTATATCTAGATCTAACACAAAAAGGCGCAAATTATTTGATGTGGCACAAAATTACTGATTTGAATAATCCTAATAATTATTTACAGTTTAATGCAAGCGGGCACTTATGTATCTGTGTATGTGGATATGAGATACCAATGTACCATTGTAAGATAGCCAGGCGCTCTAGAAGAGAAGTACCTATTAATGAGGAAGATTTTAATGGCATTGTTAAATGTGTTAGTGATAATTTGAAGGAAATCGCAAAATCTCTTTCCTCAGAGATTCGTGAAAGATTCCCTCGACATGAAATACTTGAAGCCATGGGTATTATGTATCCTCAATTTTGGGTAAACCGAGATAACCCAAAATATTTTCATGATCAAGTAAAAATCTTGATCGAACAGTTTTCAAAAAAGGTAACATGTAATGAGCAGACAATAGAAGGAATTTTAAAAGCAAATAAGCTTAGAAAGCAATGTCAGAGTTTTGCAATAGCTATGAGGGACCAGTATAAATCCATGGGCAAGGAGAAGGCCTTTGAACCGAGATAAATAAAAAAGGTTTGGACAAGCTTAGGTCAGAGTGAAATATTGTTTGGTTCAATGTCAAAATATTTCAAACTTGTTGATTTATATCAAACAATGATATTGGGGTCGGTGGAGGATGAGAGAGTTTTCAGTACATTGGGGTTTTGAAATCAAAGTTAAGAAACAAACTGGACAAGAATTTGGAAAATTGCTTGAGGATGAAAGGAACTGCATATAATGTCAAAAAAATTCCTTTTGAAAGGGCACTCACAATCTAGAGGTCCACATGTGAAAGAAGAGGGACCGGGTTGTGCAACGCAGGCTCTCCAATTCCAATAGCTACTGGTACTGGTGGTAGTGGCAATGTTAGTGGGCCTGGGACAGATGACAATGATATTGAAATTGACACAAATCACACAATGAATGATGAATTTGAGACACAGGCCGAAGAAAGTGTAGAGCAGACTCAGAATCAAGATGACTCTTTTACTTTATTTGAAGATGAGCATCGGTTTGAACCCTGACTCCGTTTGGGAAATGGAAGAGAATTAGCCAGTGTTAGGTATTTTTACTGCACTTCATGAATCAGTTTCCATTGTTCCAAAGTCCAAACTATAGTTAATGATATTTTATATTGTATTCAATGAACATTGAAATTGTGAATCATTTCACTTCATGATATCTTATTTTATATTGCACTCAAGCACTACATGAATCATATTCCAAACTGTAGTTGATGATTTTTTATATTTTATTCAAATAAATTGTGAATCATTGCACTTCAAGTTCAGGATATTTTATTTTATATTGCACTCCATGATATTTTATATTATATTGCACTTCATGAATCATATGCCAAAGTCAAACTGTAGTTGATAATATTTTATAAATTATATAGTAATCCATCATCCATGAAATTGTGATATTAAAATTTAAATTTGATCTCTTAAAAGGAAATTTAATTTTTCTTTACAAAGAAAATAGCCTCCACCGATTCCACCCCACTTATCTTCCACATATCAATAATCACAAAAATAAACGACACTTTGATTTTATGATTCATAAATTATGAACAATGCAAATTGTAGAAATTTGTGTGACAAGATCCATATTTTAGCCTACATTACATCCATAAACAAATTTGAAATTCCATAGTGACATAGTCCTTCCCCCATTCCTAACAAAATTCAATACCATCAGCCTAGCAATGCTTCATCGGCGGAACCCCCATCATAGTCCCCTCGATGGCCCGATGAAAATAGCTCACAACCTAGTATCAATGTAACAATACTCTATCGGGCTGACTCCTAAGGTGCTCTCCCGATATACCGATAGACTCAAGTTGTCAACAAAAGTAACCATGAATTATGACCATGGGCATGAATTATTGAATTTTATAAATAATCACTAAAATATACCACACTTTGATTTTATGAACAATGCAAATTGTAGAAATTTGTGTGACAAGATCCATTTTATAGCCTACATTCACATTGCATCATAAACAAATTTGGAATTCCGTAGTGACATAGTCCTATACTCCTAAGTCCTTCCCCCATTCCTAAAAAAATTCAATACCATCGACCTAACAATGCTTCATCGGTGGAACCCCCATCATAGTCCCGCCGATGGCCCAATGAAAATAGCTCACAACCTAGTATCAGTGTAACAATACTCTATCGGGTTGACTCCTAAGGTGCTCTCTCGATATATCGATAGAGTCAAGTTGTCAAAAAAAGTAACCATGAATTATAAACATGGTCCCCAGGTCCATGGGCATGAATTATCGAATGCATAAAGTATATCGAGGGAACTATGGTGCATCGGGGAAACATTATCTAGCATCCCACCGATAGAACAAAGGATAGGTGTCCATCGGTGGAGAGGGTGGCTATCGGTGAAAGACTAATGTGACATCCCAGGGCATCGTGTTGCGGTGCATTTATGAACCAGAATTGAAGTGAATTATATCATAAGTTGATCGCATAGTTGTTACAAAATCTTGGAAGATTTCGCTTAGAGCAAAAGCAGAAAGGAAAAAACTTGGAGTTATGACGCAGTAATCACCGGTGAACTGTGGAGGCGACTCGGCGAGACTCACATAAGTACTTCAAACCTAGCTGAGAATTTATTTTCATCAAAATCTTAAGATTTAAATAATGGAAGAGAGTATAGACAAACCCAAAGCTAAAAAATAGAAAACCGAAAAAGCCTAAGAGACTCCTAAATGAAGACCTAATAGATTAATGCCCTAGGTCGGGGCCGAGACCCAAGAGGAGTGCTCAAATGAATCCTTACATGGATCGACTATGGGACAAACATAAGGGCTTAGGGGATATTTGGAAACCACAAGGAGGGTACGACCTCTTCATGTACCATTACAAAAAACAATTTAGGTTTCAACCAGTCTGCAATCCATGGAGGTTGAACTTGGGAAGACTTGTGGTGCCCAATGTGTTTGTGAACACAGAGCTAATTAAATATCTTGCTATCAGATATGACCCTAAGAAAAGAACTATTTAGTCACATGGTGGGGGTGACATGCTTGTTATTTCTAGGGATCTCATTTCTAATGTATTTTAGTTAGAGTGTTCACTGAATTTATCATTCTTGACAGAGTATCGCCACATGGATACCAGCTATAAGAGATGGAAATTACCTTTGCATAGTCCCAAGGATGAAGGAGGGCAACTCAAGAGGTTCTCTAGCAGTGAAAACCCTCCATTCCATGAAGATTTGTTCGAAGAGTATTTCCGATACACCTATTATTCAGCTAGTCAGGTTTTGGGAGTAGAGGTTCTGCCTCTCATATCGATTGCCCCAATAGTCTTAGCTACAAACATACATAGCAAGTATGCCAGGCCATTTGATTATGCTAGCTACTTGGCCAACACCCTACATCGAGGGATTGAAAAGATTAAAAATAATAGTGATAATATTAATTTTGAACACTATTCTTTGCTTATGCATTTGCTATTGTACGAGGGACAAGTCAAAAGGGTCTGGAGTGAAGAGTTAAGGATAGAAGATACAAATGAAAATGGAGATTTTAAACTTGTACAAATGTGGACTTCATTGTGGGACAGCTGATTTGGTAGGTCCCATTACCTTTATTTTGAAGTTTTTTTTGTAAAACCATTGATGAAGTTGTTGGGGTATCCGTGCAATTATAACCTATCCCAAAAAGTAGAAAGATTTCTAAGACCAAAGGAAAATGACCGGAGAAATAAAGTGAATCATAACTGGGGAGAATGGTATGCTTTCCCTGATTATATAGTGATAAGGTTTTATGGGTTCGAAGGGGCTCCACACTTGATGCCACGAGTAGTTCCTGACCAAATTGTTTTTTTAGAAATTCTGAGGCAATTGGAAAAATATGATTCCAAACACCTCAAAGGACATAGCAAAAAATCAATTATGCCAAACACCTTATGTTTGGAGACTTTACAGTGGTTGCCAATGAAGGATATGGAGAAATTGATGGTAAATTAGCACAGTACAACCTACCTCTAGGTGATGTAAGGAAACAATTTGATGCAGAAGGTTTTATTCACAAGGCGAGATTATCGTAGGGGTTATTAGGGTATGAACATTTGTTCTCAATCGAAGATGCTATAAGAAACCATGATGAGGCTTCCACCAAGGAAAGAATGGTCACCTATAACAACATTATTCTTGCAGAGGAATGGAAGAGAAAAATTCCCCATCTTATTCAAAGGCGTTTGGTGAGATACAAGATCCTTTAACAAGAATTGAGAAACTCGTTGCTCATGTCAATGAATTGGTAAAGGATGTTCCCCCAGTTGTTTTTTATGCACCTCATGCAACTTATTCAGAAGTATGAGCTGAAGACATAGAGCTCTTGGATTACATACCTTCACAGCCTACTCCTAAGGTATTTTTTTCTATAGATACTAATATAAGTGAAGAAGAGAAGGGTGATGAAGAGGGTGAGTAGATCAAAAAAATTAGTGCTCCTGTGATTGCATAGTATGAGCCCTTTCAATAGAACAATATTGTAAGATTTGAGGCATCAAATGAACTATCTGATGATGTGAGGGTCAGGGTTGGACAACATTTTATTTCTGATTGTGATTTTGTTAAATCTTGTGAATTTAAATCATTTGTTTATGAATATAAAGGCAGAAAAATGAGACAACAGATACAGGATATCACTCATGAACATGAGGTAACCGCTCTGGAGGAATTGAAAAGGGAGGTAGAAAAGGAAATGGAGTCCATCACTCCTAAAAGAGGAAGGGAATTTCTTCAAGAATTCGAAGTGTTTCTCCTACCAGGGTGGGATATTATCTCTTCAATTGTATTTGATAGCTTCAGAAAAAGAGGGGATAAGACAATGATCTTAACAAAACAAGCAAGTGACAAAATGTATTCAGGATCTGGGTACAACCCAGACGAATCCACCTTGCTTATTTGGTCATTGTATCCCCATGATAAAAGACCTTCTATAATTAGTAATCCAAACCAAGTGCTTGGTCATCTCTTGGTTCAACGAGTAGTGGATACCAACCCTATGGAGACAGCAGAATTGAACATAAATGTGGCAAAATTTACCAAAGCACAGATCGAAAAATTGATTAAGGAAAATGACAAACTGAAGAAGGAGCTAGCAAATCAAAGAGAAATAACATCTTCCTCCTCGACATTAGATTTGTACTCCGTATGGCTTGAAAAAGATAAGAGAGTGATTGATGCATTAGCTGATGCAGCCTATTGGAAGAATTGCCATCTGAAATCCTAGGGGAAATGCAAAGAATTGGAGAAAGAAGTGAAAACCATCAAATACAACACTGTATCTGAAATCATAAAAGAAAGATTCAACAAAATGATGAAATGTGTTAATGAATATTGGAAAGTATTCAAACAAACATGCATTGGTGGAGAATGAACGATTGTAGCCTAGAATGATGGAGAAAAAAAAGGAGCTCGTAGATAAGAATGTCATGAAAGGACAAATATTGCTAACATATAACAAGTTGGTAAAATCACATTATGGATATCATAACAGGCTTAGGGAAGATTTCGACTGCTTTGATTTAGTCCCACTCTCAACACTTCATAATGGCATTGGAAATCCATGAGAATATGATGATTGGAAGGAAGAGCTTGTTGGGCTTCTAACTGTTGTGTTGCAAGAAATAAATGATGAGGATATGGTTTTACAAAACACTCATAAGCAACTCAAAAAAATAATGTCTCTGGAATATGATATGAAAGAGGCGATCTCTAACGTGGACACCTATGTTGAACAGGAGTACATCCATCACCTCTCTGCAGTCAATCTGTTTATTCGCCAAACTGTAGATGTGTCAGAATCAGATCCAACGGGACAACCATCAAATTCAGAGTAAGAACGCCAACTGACAGCACGATGAGTGCCCTATCATGGAGTAGAAGCCTTGAACAGATCTTAGGTGGTCACAGGCTTCTGCTTGGAGATTAACGGATCAGTGCACTCACCCGCGGCATTGTTTTATTTATAATTTGAGTTATGTTTAGTTGTCAAACGTCATGACTTTTTGTAAGGGGTTTGTAGCTTGTTTCCTCTCATATATAAGAGAGATCAAGACCCGAATAAGAGATCAATCGATCATCACATCCTCTTTAATTAGACTTTAGAGTAGAAAATAGTAAGAAGTTAGATAATAGATTGCACCAATTCGCCCATCCATCTCATATCATAAATTATTTTTATAATGCATATCATTTGAACTTTGAAGATCAATACAATGGAGAAGGTTACACATAATTACGGTTTTTCTTTTGAGTGTTCAACTATTCTGGATTCATATACTTATAAGTTATTAACTTATTTGGCTGTCTCTAAAGTGGTTGTTTATGTTATTCAAATTGAGTGTGTGGAAGTACATTTAATTTGTCAATACATTGAATTTGAATTCTTCAAGACTAGGGGTTGTGACCATGGGGTTTTAGATTTATTTATGGACATGATCATTGATCAAGTAGTAATGTGGGCCAGAAAATGGATCTTGTCACACAAATCTCTGCAATTTGTGCTAATCATAAAATCAAATGTAGTGTATTTTTGCAGTATGTGGGATGTGGGTGACGTGTAAGACTATAAGTTGGTGGATACTGATCAGGATTTTTAGTCAAAACATAATAGAAGCTAACAGTTCAACATCCATAACTTGGAAGCTCTACCAAGAAGTAAATATAATGAGCTAACAGTTCAACATCCATAAATTGGAAGCTCTACCAAGAAGTAAATATAATGAGCTAACAATTCATCACCTTATAGTTCAAATGATAAAATAAATAATACAGATAATTGAACATCATCACATTACTGAAGTCTGAATTTGATCTTTTTAATTGATTTTCACATGAAGGAGTACGTATTGGCATTGGCAATGCAAAATCTTGCCAATGCCCAAAGACAAGTCTGCATAGAGCTGAGTTGGAACTTGGAAACTCATATTATCAAAGATTGAAAATTAAAAATCAAGTCACTGTATCACCTTTTCTAGCAACTTCCACTCTTCAGGTGGTGGAATTGCCATTTGTTCTAACTGATGTTGTTTGACTTGAAGTTTTGTTAATATTTCATGATTGTAATTGGAAGTGGAACCTGTCTTGAATTCTTCAATCAATTTTTCATCCAAGGTTATCAGTGTTCTGATGGAATCCAAATAGTTCACATCTGGGTTTTGAGGAAACTGGTCCAAATCAATCTTCCTTGCACCTTCCATCTTCTTTCTGAAACCATCCTTTCCAATGTATCACTCATTTGTGTCAAAATCCTCTGGAAAACCAAGCTCTGTGAAGTTCCTTACCTTTTCATCCACCACCTTCATCTTGTTTGCAACCAAATGCAAATATTCCTTTGTTCCACGCATTGTCGAACACTTTTCAATCATAGATGACAACTTCATTGAGGTTTCAATCCGATTAGTAATCCCTTTTGATTTCAAATCATTGTCACTGGATTTGTAGACTATTTGTAGAACTTGATTTGTAGATTTATCTAATTCCAGCACATTTTTCTTGTCCACTAAATATTTGTTGAGCTTCTTATAATATTTTCTGATAGCATCAATCAATTGAAACATGTCACACAAATGATCAAACCTCTTCATTATTTCATCCCAGATCTTTTTCTTCATATGCCTCACTTAATCTCTACAAAATGTAAATAACTTATTTTGAGAAGACTTAATTTCTTCTTTTGCTTTTGTGAACTCTGTCTCCAATCTTTCATTTTTTTTCTCTATTTCTCCAATTTTTGTTCCCACTGTGCATTTCCATTCGCAATGCTTAGTCTTAATTTTTTCTGAAGTGGATTTTTCCTCATCATATTTCTTCTTGCTGTCATCTAGCTCTGTCTCCAATCTTTCATTTGTTTTTCTCTGTTTCTCCAATTTTTGTTCCCATTGTGCATTTCCATTCACAAAGCTTAGTCTTAATTTTTCTGAAGTGGATTTTTCCTCATCATATTTCTTGTTTCTCTCATCTAGCCTTCGCTTCAGGTCATTCACTTCTCTCTCATTTGGTTTATCCTCTTTGCTTGTTGATGTAGAGGCATATGTTATTATTCTTTTTTCTAATTCATTGCTCTTGTTATCTGTAGCTTTCCTCTTTTCTTTCTCACTTACTAGGTCTGCCTATAACTTTTCTATTTGGGTATGCAACCTTTTCTTCTCTCTATCTTGCTTTAGCAATGATGTGTACACCAATTCATTGTTCTTCTTTGATACATTAATTTTGTCAGTATTTTTTAGGCCAGAAAAATTCAATTGAAAATTGGTTACCTGGTATTCAGATTGATCCATCTGATTTGTTGGTTTGTTTTGAACTGTGGGAACAACAATTGTGTACTCCATGATTTCTTTATTTGTGTCAAATTTAGGTAATACCATGGTTGTTGCAGGCTCTAAAGTTACAGCAGACGCACTCTCTATCAATTGATTCTTTTCTTTTTTATTCAAGTCTGATTTCTTTTTAAACTCTTCAATGAAATCATAACCTGGGGAGGCAGGAACAATGGAATGCTTGAATGGCGAAGGAATAGGAGTACTTGTAGTTGCTAATGATGTCATAGCCACACTAACCAGAATTGGGGGAGTGCCTAGAAATAACTCCTTTGTGGTGGATCCACTGATAGTGTGACTTGGACTTGTCAAAATCCTTTGCCTATTTTGATTGCCTTGATCACCTGGTGTTTCTATGGTATCTTGTATTTGTTTCCTCTTATGTGTAATTTGTTGTTGTAGCACATGTTGACCACTACCGGTACTACTACGCATACCATCGCCACCAATGGCACTCCCAGTTGCACTAAGTTGCCCACCAAGGGCATGCCCTAGTTGTGATTGTATCTGACCATGAGGATGAGGATTAGAAGCTCTAACAAATTGACTTGTATGCCCTTGGTCTACTTTTTCACCTCCAAACCCAAGGCCAGATTTATCAACTGGTTTTCTATGCTAAACATTTGTTACCATCCAAACGCCTTGTCTTTTGGAGTCGTTGGACCCCAAAGGACCACCTTCATAACCATTTTTTTCTAGTATGGTTGCTCTTGAAGTATATGTTGAAGCATATGCTTCTTTTGCGGCCTCACTTAAACCAGGTTTGTAATTGGCATGGCTTTGTTCTTCTTCTTCACTATCATCATTAGATTCATCATCACTTCCTTTGTTTTCATGTTCATCAGGATGCTCTAGATTCCACAATTAGCTAAACTCTTTATCTTCTTTGTTAGCTCCATACTCTACAAGAGATCTTGGATCACCTAGGTCCTTCCTCATAGACCAAAAGGCAGTAATTTTTTATCGTGACCAATTTTCATCTGTAACTTCCTTCTCTAGAGAACCTGGAATTTTTACTCTACTAGATGGTTTATCACTTTTTTCATAAAAATTATTGTATGTCCTAACTGTCTTTCAGTGCAATGCCATAATTTTTGCTGACAATTGTTCAAAAGAAATACCATTTTCAATAGCACTTTTCTCCATTGCTATTTTGACCTCATCCCAAGAATCCTTGTTTCTCAAGTTTTCAAGCAAGGGTTTACTTTGATGTTGAATTCTACTTGTATCATTCCTATTTGCCACAATCATTGATTTAATGATGTCACATGGATCATACTGCCAGTGACAAATAGCATCAAAGTCAAAAAAAATCAAAAGATTATGTGCCACACTAAATTCTTTTCTCTCGAATGTGAATCCTCCACATGAAAAAGGTAAAGAAGGAAATAAGGTCTTCTTTTGCTGACTGAGAAAGTGTAGTTCATCAGCATTCTACACCTACCTTACATATTCCAATGCAAAAACCCTTTTTGTCACATGTATTGGAAGTTTGTATGGTTGTACTCTCGATCCATAAAATCTTAGCATAGTATATTCTTCCATTAAGCACCAATTAGCCAATTGGATTTCTTTTCCTAGTTGCATGCAGTTTCTACATGACATGGGCAATCTAGGCATTGGAGTATTTGTAATTGCTTGATGCAATGGAGCCAAAAATTATTCTACAAAATGATTGTAGTTCCTTTGAGAATCATGCATCCTTATCTCAGTGATCCATTCATATACTGGAGCCATTTTCTTTTCCTCTGCATTACTATAAGGCCGAATCTAAAGCTCGTTGGTCAGAAATATTCCACTAAATTTGAATAGAAAAAGATAGCACAAGTAGGTTGTGAACTTAAATGTCTTGGTGGAACCTTCTTTAATCATTAAAAATTATCTATGCATGGATTCTACAATGTGTTGAATATAATTATATTTGACATGTTCATCACCACAATGGATATTATATACCATTTCAAGGAGGCTTGCACCCACTTCCTAATTGCTATTCAGACCGAGGCAAAATGCTAGCATGGAAATAGTATCCTGAACCCATGGTTTAAAAATATCCAAATTATAAGGAGGCTTATGATCACCTTTCAATTTTCTTTTATCCTTAACTATTTTATTTAAGAAATTATTTTTCTACCTTTCTTCCACTGCTTCATAATCACTAGCAAGCTTTTCTAGGTCAATGTGGTCATTTCCAAATTCTTCAGTTGTAAACCCCAACAATTTTCCAAGTTCTTCCGCATTAATGGATAAAAATTCTACTTGGCTATCTTTATTAACAATTTCTCTTTTCTTATCATCATAATTTTTGGCACAAACCATGATAAATTCTGGGCAAGGGAAAACTTCATGTAACATCATGCGCCCTAATCTAGTTACCCACGGTGCATTGACACTATTAACTTGTGTTTGCTTTGTAGCCTTATTGTGAGATTAAAATCTAAGTTCTGAGGTACACCTACCATAGATTTCAGGATCATAAATATCATGATACCCATCAGTGAAACCTAGGGTTTTAAGCAATTTCTCATAATGTATTTTTTATCGAACATTGCTCTAGTGGTGTTGGTGGTAGACATGCTTATACAAATGTAAAGTTGTGAAATTTGAATTCCCTAATACCTATTAGTCCTTAATTTTAATGAATTCTTAAGTCTCTAAACCAAAACTTCAAACTTTGACAAAATAATATTTTAAGAAATGTCAAACGATGAAACGTAGCCGCAGGAATTCTTTCACTTACCCAGATTCTGAGTCCCATCTCTTGAAAACTGGAATGGCATTGTTGGAAGTGGAACTGTGGAATCCAAAACAGGGTGGTGCACTGCAATGAGCAATCTAAAGAGTGAAGGGTAAGACTTTAAAAATCATTGTACAATTTCAAAGTGTAAAGTGCTTTAAATGCTTTTTCTCTCATAATTGGAACATTAAAGTGAATGACACGTCTTAGGTCTACAAGACTACAAGTTACAAATTCTTAACCGTTGATCTTTCTTGATCTAACGGTTATAGGGTGATTCTAGAGGTTTAAGTTGGGAAGCCTATCACTCTATGCATTTCATTACAGAATGCAACTACAACCATACATCAAATCTTCATCCAACGGTTGAAACTTGAGTAATTTATGATATTAACTTAAAAAAATAAACATAACACATGTGTTTTAAAGTTGTTTTAAACTTTTGTGTGCTAGAATTGGCATCAAGGCCAAGGGGCTGGTAAATTAACGTTGCAAAGGACTTGAAAAAATCTCACCGTGTGCTAACCCTCTCACTTAAAACAATCAGTAATCACTTGAAAGTTGACAACTAGCAGTACAAAGTGCTTTAAATGCTTTGTTTTTTGAAATTCGAACATTAAAGTGAATGAAATGTCTTAGGTCTAGAAGTTGCAAATTCTTAATCTTAACCGTTGATCTTTCTAAATCTAACTGTTATAGGTTGATTCTGCATGTTTAAGTTCGCAAGCCCATTGCTCTATGCATTTTATTATAGAATGCAACTACAACCATACATCAAATGTTCATCCAATAATTGAAACTTGAGTAATTTATGATATTAACTTTTAAAAAAATAAACATGACACATGTGTTTTAAAGTTGTTTTAAACTTTTGTGTGACAAGATCCATATTATTCAATAGTATTAGTCAATACTATAGGCATCGGCCTAACAATGCTTTATTGGTGGAACCGCCATCACAGCCCCACAGATGGCCCAAAGGTGAAGACTCATAAGGTGTGCTCCCCGATATACCGATAGAGTCAACAAAAGTAAGCACATCTCTATAACACATAAACATCGATGGAACGAATGATTGCATTCCCCCGATGGCCCAATATAACCATGAATTAGCAAGTCCATATTGCATAAAGTTAATTAACTTTAAAAAATAAACATTAATCACTTGACAGTTGACAGTTAACACTTAGCAGTACAAAGTGCTTTAAATGCTTTGTTTCTCAAATTTGGAACATTAAAGTGAATGAAACGTCTTACGTCTACAATTTACAAATTCTTAATCTTAACCGTTGATCTTTCTAAATCTAATGGTTATAGGGTGATTCTGGAGGTTTAAGTTGGCAAGCCCATCGCTCTGTGCATTTCATTACAGAATGCAACTACAACCATACATCAAATGTTCATCCAATGGTTGAAACTTGAGTAATTTATGATATTAACTAAAAAAAATAGACTTGACACATGTGTTTTAAAGTTGTTTTAAAATTTTGTGCTCTAGGATTGGCATCAAGGCGAAGGGGCCGGTAACTTAATGTTGCAAAGGACTTATTATAGCCTACATATTACATAATGCAAATCGTAGAAATTTGTGTGACAAGATCCATATTATAGCCTACATAATTTCATTGCATCCATAAACAGATTTGAAATCTCGTACTCGTAGTCCTTCCCCCATTCCTAACAAAAATCAATAGTCAATACCATAGGCATCAGCCTAACAATGCTTTATCGGTGGAACCCCCATCACAGCCTCATCGATGGCCTGGAGGAAAAGACTCATAAGGTGTGCTCCCTGATATACCGATAGAGTCAACAAAAGTAAGCACATCGTTGTAACACATAAACATCGGTGGAACGAATGATTGCATTCCCCCGATGGCCCGATATAACCATGAATTATCAAGTGCATATTGCATAAAGTACTTAGTATATTACTTAATTTCTCAAAAGAAAAAAACTGATTTGAATATATTTCCATAAAGTATATTCTGAACTCAGAAAATAACTCTTTACTTTAAGTGTAAATGAATAACAAAGAATAACACAACACAGCCATTTATTTTATTGCAACTGAATTTCAATGTTATATTATTACATATCTTTTTATGGACAAGTAGTTGTAGATCATGAAAGCTCTTGTTTTGTATAAATAACATGTGTCAGTGTGTCACTTTAGTACTACTACTTTATATAAACAAAATTTAATAATTTATTCCAAGTTGTTGCTCATTACAATCATCAATGGATTACAAATTGATTCCAATTTCCAAGCTTCTACTACTAAAAACTTACTACAAATGTAACTCTAAAAATAAATGCATGATCCCAAGCTTCTGTTGGTGACAATGTAATACAAATGTGGCTCTGAAAATAAATGCATGATGTCAAGCTTCCGCTAATGGATTTTCCAACCATGCTGGGGAAAGGGGGTTCTAATCAATCCTGGGGAAATGGGAGCTATGAAGATACAAAATGTACTTACCCCCTTCGAGAATCAGAGCCATACAGAAGATGTAATACAAATTTCTCTTTGCAAATAAATGCATGGGGCTTTCCTGGCCAGCCATGTTGGGGAAATGGGAGTTGTTAAAATAAAAGAGGAGAAGCAAATATGCTCCCATATTTTGCACACAACTTCCATGCACTGGTATAACACTTACCTCCATCAGAGCTCCTCATCCTGGTTCAAAACCTGACTGAGAAGTCAGGTTAACCAAATCAACTTCTTTCCAATTCCACCCATTCTGAACTTGAAGGAAAATAATCTTTTATTGATTACTCTATAACTACATAACTGTAGGCAGGAGAATTTACAGTATCCCCAATACCTCATCATCTTCTTCATGAATCCTTATTAACCCTAGAAAATAAAAACCCTTATGGCACTATCCACTATTCACTGAATCACTATCCCTATTTATGGGCCACTAGTGCCGCTACCAGCGTGTATAATTAAAATGTTTAATTTGATTGACGTCTAGCTACATGCCAACTGTACCTCAAGCTGACAAGTTGTCAAAATCACCAATTCACCAGTGCCACTCAAAGTTCAAACGATATGAAATCTTTACAAATTTTGTTTCATTAAAGCTATGAGCTATCCAAGAAATTTCTTCGGATATTCATATCACATATGGCATTAATTTCTGCCACTGCCAGCACTAGCACTAGTAGTACACCAACCACACTTTCTTCAAAAAGATTGAGAATTTCACTTAAATGAAATGTACAACGTCGAGGCATTGAAAAGAGTGAATGAGTGATAAGTGATGGGCCTTTATCTTGCCACATGTTTGCATCTAACGATTATAGTGTTATTCTGGAGGTTTCAATTCGCAAGTCTAATGCTTCAGAGATTTACTTTCGGAATGCAACTCTTTTTTCTTGTTGGTGTACAGATTTGTCACTTTAACCATGAAAGTATAGATGCAAAATATTTTAAAACAAATGACACAAAGTCTATTTTTCTCACAATCAGTAAAGAAAAGTGATAGTTTCTCTTTTAACAAATGAATTAATCTGAACACAAAGTCTCTGAGATGAAAAAATAGGCATTCTGACCTAACAGATAAGCATTGAACAATTATCATGAAGAAACACAATTCATTCATAATTAAAAGGAAGCATTAATAAATACACAGATTTAGATATATATTCTTTTATCTCTCTAATGCCAAAAATGTGGTTTCATAGACCTATCACCCCACACCCTGTACAATCAAAATTCAAAAAGCGCTCAAAAGTTGAAACTACGCCCCCTTATCATTACGTGTCACAAATTCACAATTCACAAAAGGATTCATGCATGTTGTTAAACCGCTGGAGGGGTCGAAACTCTGTACAGTTCCAACTGCATTTCCATAACTAAATTATGAAATTCAGCGCGTGTTTCTTCTTCTTCTAAAATGAAAATCACCCTATTGTACTCAACATAGCTGGTTTTCTCTTTCTACATCACTAAATGTAGCTAGGAAATGATGTCAAGTTGCTCTTATTTAGGCCAATTCAAATTTGGTTGCATGACGGCCACAAGCTCATCTTCCCATACCCTGATATCGGCTGGAAGTACCATTTTGAGGAAACTCTGAGTCTGGAGTTTAAAATGCTGCCACCTTTCCTCGTATGCAGGCTCACTTAACTTTACTTGCAGGAAGTGAAAATCTGCTACTAAATCCATTTCTCCAACCTCCTTATTTAAGATCTATCCTTTCGAAGGATTTAAAAGATTACATTAAACCTAAAATTGGTGTTTGAAAGCATTTGAGAAGACATCCCTTAATGGTACCTTACAATTCATTAAATGAGCTAACACTTTGAAAGTTGTGCATCCCGCCAAGGTCGCCCAATCGCTAACAAATAGAACTTTATAACAAGTTGTACGGTAATAAAATCTCAACCATTTATTTCTAGAAATCTAATGGTTCTAGTGGTATTCTGGAGGTTTCAAATCGCAAGTCTAGTGCTTTAGAGATTTAGTTCCAGAATGCAACTACAGTCGTCCATCAAACATTCATCGAACGGCCCCTCTGATTTTTCGTTGGCATATCTGTTTATTTCGAAACTAGATTTTTTTATTATTTTGAGATTCTTTTTAATTCGCCAATGAAAATATATTTTTTACTTTGAATAAAGGTTTTAATCGCCAATGGAAAAAAAAATTCTCATTTGAAAAATGGTTTTAATCGCCAATGGAAAAAAAATTCTAGTTTGAAAAATGGTTTTAATCGCCAATGAAAAATATTTTATTTGATTAAAAAAATACTGCATTCACCAAGATTTTCCACAAACTTCCAAGGATTTTAAAAGATTCACCAATTGGGATTTTTTTTTCTCCAAAAAATGAAAAAAAATCGCCAATAAAATTAATATTTTTTATCGGGAAGTATACAAGATTCGCCAGGAATTTACACCTTCGCCGAGGCGGGGAGGTTTCTTAAATTTTTCCTTAATTTCATTAGTATGCAAAGTAGAACGGATATAGCATAATAGTTCATGGTACATTGAAAACTCCACATGGTATTTGCAACAACAAGTATTATGAATCTTAAGAGGCACACAATAAAATGGCTTCAAACCTTCAAAAGTCCTTTGCAAGATTTCCATATTTGGATGTGCTTCAATAAATTTGTTGAACAATAATTGTTTGGATTGATTCCAAGAAATGTTTAGGATGTGTTGTACGGTCTTGATTGCCAATTCTTAACTTTAAAATATCCTTTGCATTGGGTGATACTCTAGAGTTATCATGCCAAAATTGTTGAATTACCTACTTTACATTATCGGTTAGATTCTTATCAACACATGGAAGCCTCCTGGCAAAAGCCCATGTATCAATACAAGTTTATCTCATAAAGCGAGCCTTTTTTAATTGATGGCTTACTAGGGCAGTTGTAATGACTCTCTAAGTAGCTCTCTTATCTTTGTCCTTGTTATTTTTTCCAATAGACTTGAGAGCATTAAAAATATTTTTGACAATAATAGAATTTTTTTCGGTCTTCTTGTTCACACAAATATTCAATTTGGCTAGCAAAGGTCTCATCTTTTGCATCTTTAGCAATTGTACAAAAATTTGGCATTGCTCAGTCAATGTCTTATTGCTAAAATATTGGTTGAAAAGTCTTTTATCCCACAACCGAACAATTTGTGTTGACCTCTTGCCTTCAAAATTGTTTATAATGTTATCATCAATTTCAAGTAACCATTTAGGGGTTCTTGAAGGTCTTGAATTTGGAATGTGTCTTTCTTCCACACAAGTTTCTTCATTTCTCATGTAATCTGGTGAAACATAATTTACACTTGCTTCAATATTATGTTCAACATCTTCATTTCCAACATTTTCACCTTGAAAATTTTCAATATCAATTTGAATAATTTCATTCCCAATTTCAATATCATGTTCAACATCTTCAATTCCAACATTTTCATTATCAATTTCAATATTTTCATTCCCAATTTGATTATCATGTTCAACATCTTCAATTCCAACATTTTCATTCCCAGTTTCAATGTCATGTTCTACATTTTCACCAAGAACATATTCAATTTCCTCTTCACTTGAAAGACCATAGGGCTCAGGTTCACCAATATTTAACATACCTTGTCTTCTCTTCCTATGACCTTCTCTATCTCTTTGTCTATATGCTTCAATTTATTCTTTTGTAAGCTTTCTCTTACTTTTTTGCTTCTGACGACTGTTTCTCCCCATTATACCTTGTAAAAGATGCTAAAAAATAATTGCTTATGATAAATTTGAGTACAAGATGCTCCAAAAAGTTGATCTTTGTCTCTTCCTATCTGAAACCATGCGTTTGTCACCTACAAAGTGCTGCAAATAGAATGTAGGGTCCATTGGAATGCATAATAATGGCCCACATGGGGTTTTTCTATGGCCCACAAATCCGATATCCGATATAATCTGATATCTGATTTGGAAAAAAATTTTAAAATGTTTTGCAACGGTAAGATTTTAGTTCTACCAGAGTTCTACAAATTGGATATCCGATTTCTGCCCACATAGACCTAAGGGTTAATGGTAGAGAGTGGGAGATTGAGAGAGGGAGAGGGAGAGGGAGAGGGAGAGAGAGTGGGAGAGAGGGAGAGAGAGAGGTAAGGAGAGAGAGAGAGGAGGAGGGGAGGGAGAGGAGAAAGGGAGAAAGGGAGAGTAGGGAGGGAGAGGGAGAGAGGAGAGGAGAGATGAGGGAGAGGTGGGAGAGGAGAGTGGGAAGGAGAGAGAGGGGAGAGGAGAGACAAAGAGGGAGAGGGAGGAGAAAGGGAGAGGGAGGGAGAGAGAGAGAGAGGAGGAGGGAGAGAGAGGAGAGGGAGAAAGGAGAGAGGCAGAGGGAGGAAGGGAGAGAGGGAGAGGGAGAAAGGAGGAGGGAGAGAGAGAGGAGAAAGAGAGGAGGGATAGTGAGAGGCAGAGGGAGAGGAGGAGAGGGAGAGGGAGAAATGAGGAGGAGAGAGGGAGAGGAGAGAGGATAGGAGGAGATGAAGACTGAGAGGGAGAAGGAGAGAGGAGAGGGACAAGGGAGAGGGAGAGGGGAGAGGGGAGAGGGAGAGGGAGAGAGAGAGGAGAGTGAGAGGAGAGTGAGAGGAGAGGGAGAGAGAGAGGAGAGGTAGAGGGAGAAAGGAGATTGGGAGAGGAGAGGGAGAGGGGAGGAGAGAGAGAGGAGAGGAGGAGAGAGGGAGAGGAGAGGGAGAGAGGTTTTAGGTTGAGGAGAGAGGGAAAGGGAGAGAGGAAGAGGGAGATTGAAAGAGGGAGAGGGAGAGGGGAGGAGAGGGAGAGGGAGACTGGGAGAGTGAGAGGGAGACTGGGAGAGGGAGAGAGGGAGAGGGAGAGTGGGAGGGAGAGAGAGAGAGAGAGGGGGGGAGAGGGAGAGGGAGAGAGGGAGAGAGGGAGAGACAGAGGGAGAGGGAGAGGGAGAGGGAGAGAGGGAGAGGGAGAGTGGGAAGGATAGAGGGAGAGTGGGAGGGAGAGAGGGAGAGAGGGAGAGAGAGGGGGTTTAGGGTTGAGGGGGAGAGGGAGAGGGAGAGGGAGAGAGGGAGAGAGAGATAGAGAGACATAGAGACAGATGGTAGAGCGGAGAGAGATAGGAGTGATTGAGTGAGAGACTTGGGAGAGAGAGAGGTGGAGAGAGAGAAAGGGAAATAGATAATATTTAACTATTTTATATATTTGTAATATATATATAAATATTTATAGATTAAATAAATTATTTAAATAATATTTAAATATTTAAATAATGTTTAAATATTTAAGTAATATTTAAATATTATACATAATATTATAATATATTATATATTAAATACATAATTTGGTAAGAGATTATCATAAATTGTATATTATATATTACATTATAAACTATAAACTATATTATATATTAAATTATAAACTTTATTGCATTTTTGAAATCATATATTATAAATTGTATAACATTTTTTAAACTCATATCTAAAACATATCAAATATCTGATTTGAATCGGATATCCGATATGATGACACAAAATTTAATGCCTAGGGATTAAGCTCGGGCTTACTTTGGAATTTGGTTCAGACCTGCCAATCCTAAGAAGTCAACATGAAAAATATGTTTAACAACTTACCTTGCTTTTCTAGACTTCGCCCATGTGGTTGATGACTTTTTTTTACCCAATTTTGATGAAACAAAAAGGGTTTGTAAAGGAGCTTCTCAGCCTTCTACCAATATAAATTATACTTTACTTTGAATCAAATAAATAATTACTATTCATTTTCTATTAGAATTACGACTAAAGTCCTAATTGATATTCTAATTGAAAAACATCTATAGCTTTCAAACGATATCACATTTTTTGAATCCAAAACATGTGTCACATTCTACGCTTTGCATACTATAGGATTAAAAAAAAAATGAATTACATGAAGTTTTGACCAAGTTAAGGTGGTCAGGCATACGAGTTTTTATATTTTTTAAAAGTTGTAATAAAAAATTCATAATTAATTATTTATTTGGAAAAAAATTACAAAAAAGTATGCATCACATTCAGACATGAGTCCTCTACTTATATCTAAAATATTATAAAAAAATATTATCATTTTATTATGGTTAGGGTGGTCAGAAAGACACCTACTTCTTATTTTTTCCCTGAAATTTAAGTACTACTCCATTGAAATTTCAATTTTTCACCAAATAGATTTTTTTTTTAGAAAAATAAACCTAGTAGTTTAGAAACTAAATGCAATTTTCCACAGATTCTATTTTTACATATTTTTGAAATAATATAGATAACTTATTCAAATTTTTACGTCAAGTTGCCTAACTCTAATTTTTCTGAATTTTCAGTGCCACTTAAGGGCCTATTTTTTCCATGATGATCTTGCACATACCCAAGATTCAAATGAAATATAATTCACTCCTTCAACCATTCCAATGAATAAATGTTCACCTACATGTCGTGCAAGGTCGTACAACACGTTGGAGTAGCAAATTTCAATGTAAAACACAGGAAAAATAGAGTATATGTATTTCAAATTCAAATTTTACAATTGCTAGCCCTACCACAATGTTCACAAAGGAATTTTAAAGCACTCCACATCATACTCCATTGGTTCCAACTAATTTTTCCACCAAAAACACAATATGACCCTTCAACTTCCACAAAATGCGAAAATTGCAAAGTTGCATAGCAACTTTTTGCAATATTTACCAAAGTGACTCAGAACACCCTAAGAACCTAAGACATGGTCTTTTAGACCTTATTACATGCCATAATTGACATAACAACTTACAAACCAACATTTAGCAACTTTTACATTAAGACCTTGGTGCCCCTGCACCAGCTAACAACCTAGAAGGCTCACTGCCACAGAGATACAAAGAAGACAAAGAAAACTTGTTATAGAGAGACTACAATCTCAATGCAACAAAGGATTCCACTACAATCACTCATAGGAATGCATGAATAATAGAGTTCACCTTCTTCTCATTGCATCCAAAAACCTAGCATTAAACTTTGCACTGATCTGCCAGACTCATTCACACACACTCACTGAATAGAATCAATGTCACATCTATCTACACTTTCTCTTTTCTCTTATCACTCTTTCTTCTTTGCTCTTGTATATTTCTTCACCACTAACTCATCTTGTATTTATACCATCTTCAACTTTGAAACATATTCAAATTCTTCCATCCAAATTCAAATTCAAATTAGGGTGATGCCAGAAAATCCTAGGGTGGAATTAGAATGAGGGTGACCCAAACACACGCTTCAAGGGACCCAAAAATATCCAACACACTTCATCAACCTCAAAAGTAGTAATTCACACAAGGTCAGCCAAACTAGTGTAAAACACATAGAATCATTAAACACGAATCTTCCACATGTTGAAACTATCTTCAATAGAATCAGGGAAACTCAACTCTAGAACCACGTGTCATAAGAATTCATCAAAGAGAAATTCAGACCAACAACATTTCTCCCGGACCTCAATCAAAAACACAGAAAACCACTGTACAATGAATCAACAACCAAAAAAATGGATAAAGCATCTTCTAATAATCATGAACAACATTTCTGATCCACACAAACATAGGAGAAAATCCGGACCAAAACCTAGAGCAACCACTGAATACCTAAAACATATCTTCATTAGAATTTTCTCAATATCCTCGACATATACAGTCAACAACAACCAGTTGATAACCAATTGATCAATTGGCATCAATGACGACACCTTCAATATTTCCATTCTTGCAACAATCTACCCCTTTGTCATTGATGGCAACACATGATGTGAAAAACTATCAAAAACAACATACTAGCTATGAATACACTTTTTTATTTCTCCCCCTTAGTAGATAATCTCTTATACGCTTATTTTCCATTTTCACATGCTTCTTCTCCCATTCTTCCTCTCCTTTTTCACGTGCTTTTTCTCCCCCTTTGACATCAATGGAAAAGGAAAAATAATATTTTACATTGATTTCTCCTTTGACATGAAAACCAAAATACTCATAATGACAACAATTGATACTACCTGCTCCCCCTGAGAGGTAGCCACCAAAACATCAGTCCAAAAGAAAGATAGGTCCATGGATCCACCAGACTGATGCATCTCCATATGCATATAGTTCAAGAAAGGGTGGGAAATAATCCCTAACTTCTCCCAGAGATACTCAAAAGTATCTTTAGGAAGAGCCTTCGTGAAAATATCAGCAATCTAATCCTTCATCAAAACCTAATCAAGCTTTAATTCATTCTCCATGACCTTCTCTCTCAAGAAATGATACCTGATAGATATATGCTTCATCCTTAAGTGCATCACCGAATTATTTGAAATGTTAATTGCACTTGTATTATCACAGAAGATAGAAATGGGATCATCATATTACCACTGTGATATCTTTCAATGTCTATTTCATCCATAGAACTTGTGTACAACAAGATGCAACATCAATATACTCAGCTTCAGCTGTATACAAGGAGATTGAATCTTTCTTTTTACTCAACCATGCCACCAATCTGCATCCAAGAAAGAATGCACCACCACTTGTACTCTTTCTATCATCTACACATTCAACCCAATCTGCATCTATATAGGCACTAAGTGTAAATTTAGTATCTTTAGGATACCACAATCTGTAATCCAGAGTTCCATTCAAATATCTAAATATTATTTTAACAACAACAACATGTGTTTCCTTTTGATCTTCTTGAAATCTAGCCACAAGACAGACAATATGCATGATATCCAGTCTAGTAGCAGTAAAATACAATAGTCCACCAATCATAGATCTATACTTGCTCTGATCAGCCTTAGGTGAATCATCATCTTGACCTAATTTGCAACCAATCACCATAGAAGTACTTACCAGTTTGAACCATCCATCCCAAACTTCTTCAACATCTCTCTCACATACTTAGACTGTGAAATGAAAATTCCTTTCTTTGTTTGATTAATATGTAGCCCAAGAAAGAAATTCATCTCTCCAAATATAAAAATTTCAAATTCTTTTTGCATCTCTTTCGTAAACATCTTGCACATATTTTCATTTCCTCCAGGGTAAACCCACAAAAGTGGTTTACAATTCGAGTGAGGAAGGAAAAGTTGCAAAAAATGACCCCATGAAAAAAATATTAGTTTTTGGGGGTTCGAATGAACTTTTGGTTCGAGCAAACCCATTAAATGTTGGCCCCTCATTTCCTGGCCAAAAAAAGAAAATAAAATCGTAAAGCAAAGGGGGTTCGCTCGAATCCCCCTTTTCCCACCTTCTCACCCTCTAACACTAGCAAAATCTAGAATTTATCCCTTCAAAGCTCAGGTTGAGTATGAAAATGGAGGAGACTTCATAGACCCAACTAGATGATGGTAGTCCTCAGAATGAGCTATCCAATGAATATAATTTTAATATTTTTTGGTTTTATTATGTATTTGTTTTTGTAGTTTTATTAAACATAGGTTTTTCATCAAAAATCAAGCTCTTTGTTATGCACATGTGAAAAAATAGCAAATTATCAAAAAAAAATTGAAAAATATGAGTGCACTGGATATTGAAGTCCTTCATCCAACAAAAAAAATAAATTGATACATACAAAAAAAGTTAAGCATTATACTGTTCACCTATGTCTAAATTGTAATTAGTTTGACTTTGAAACTTGATTAAGGAAAAAATATTCAATAAAACACTATGAAACCAATTGGAAGCACTAGATATCATAGTTGCAAATCTAAATTCGAAAAAATTAGAATTTTATCCTTCATGGAGAAAAATTTATGCGTTATAGGGTGAGCGTCACTCCTTAAAAATGGTTTTGACTGAAAAAAACTATTTTTTGAAGGAGATGGAAAAATAAGTGCAATCGGATTCCAATTTTTTTGAAAAATATATATTTAGAATCTACAAACAAAATGTCACAAATCACTAGTTTGCATCATCTTCAAATTCCTCATGGTTTACCCGCTATAAGTGCTCGAAAGTGAAGATTTAGTTGAAAAAAATTATTTCAGTGTCCAGTTTGGCCAAAAATTGTAAACTAGTATTGTGGGATCACCCTCCAAAGATAATATCATCAACATACACAACTACAATCAAGATTTTTTCATTTTCAATCTTAAAGTACAGATTACTATTTGTCGTACCTTTGTTAAAACCTTGTTGAATCAAATACCTATCTAACCTTGCATACCAAGCTCTAGGAGCTTGCTTCAATCCATATAAATCCTTCTTCAATTTGCACATCATATTCAATTGATCTATCAATTGAAATCCTTTTGGTTGTTCCATATAGACTTATTCTTCTAGCTCACCATTCAGAAAAGCTAACTTGACATCCATCTGATAGACCTTAAAGTCTTTATGGGCAAAAAATGCCAAGAACATCCTTATAGGTTCCATTCTTGCTATCAGAGCAAAGGTTTCCTGAAAATCTATGCCTTCTACTTGTGAGTAACCTTTACACACAAGCCTTGCTTTGTTTCTAACTACTTCTCCATTCTCATTTAGCTTTTTTCTGAATATCCACTTCGATCCAATGATGTTCTTGTCTATCGGTCTTGGGACCAATTCCCAAGTCTAATTCTTCTCAATCTATATAATTTCTTGTTTCATTGCTTCCTTCCAATGTTCATCTTTACATGCTTCACTTACAGTCTTCGGTTCAATTTCATAAAGTAAATATAGATTCATTTAAGCAACAAAAATTTGCTTCTATTAAATACACATTTTATCTTGTCACCAATAATATGACTTTTTGAATGATTCTTATGTACATATCCAGGTGTCTTAGGGGAAATCACCAGAGCATCTTCTTCTCTTTCATTCTATTCATCCTACTTCTCTTTCTCATATTTTTCCTGTTCTTCCAAAATTTCTTCTATTCTTGCACAATCATGTTCATCAAATACATATGCATCAATGTCAATAGAATTCTTCATTGTCTCATTAACCTTGACATTTAAAATCTCTACAATCTTTCCCAGTCTTTTGTTGAAACATATGTATGCCTTTCTTTTAGTATAATATCCAAGAAAAATTCCTTCATCAGTTCTTGCATCAAACTTTCCCAAATTTTCTTCATCTCTTCTGATATAACATTTTCTTTTGAATACCTTAAAATACTTAACAGTAGGAATTCTTTCATGCCATAGCTCATAGGGAGTCTTTGTACTATTTTCTCTTGCTTGAACTTGATTGAATACATAAACAATAGTATGAATAGCTTCTTTCCAAAAGACTTCCGGTAAACCAACCTTAGTAATCATTAATCTAGTAGCCTCTTGAACTATTTTTTTTTCCTTTCAATAACTCCATTTTGTTGAGGAGTTCTCGGAGCAGTTGTCTCTTTATTCCATGCACTTCACAAAACATATTAAACTCATAGGAGGTGAATTCTCCACCTTTGTCACACCTTAAGCATTTTATCTTCAAGTTCACTTCATTTTCAACCATAGCTTTGAATACCTTGAATCTATTTAATTCATCTCATTTCTCTCTAAGAAATGTAACCCATGTATATCTAAAATAATACTCAATTAAAAGCATAAAGTACCTTTCACCAAGTAGACTTCTCACTCTTGTAGGACCACAAAGATTTGTATGAACTAAATCTAGTAGTCTGGTAGTCGACTATTCCTTTGATCTATAATGATTTCTTGATTGCTATCTAGAATGACAATTCTTGCAAATAACATTAACAGACTTTGTAATTCTCAGTAAATCTCTCACGACCTGAATAGCACTAATCATTGTCAAGTTATCAAAATTCATGTGACACATTCTCCTATGCCATAACCAACTATCATTAATCTGAGTCATGAAGCATCATCCATTAGGACCCTTAAGTTGATAGATATTTCCTTCATATTTCTTTCCTATAGTAATCAATGTTTTGGATCCTTTCTGGATCTCAAATCTCTCATCCTTAAACACAAGATAATATCCTTTTTTGCATATCTAAACAACACTCAACAGATTATGCCTTAAACCATTAACATAGTAGACATCATCAATACGATGCTTGCAATCAAAACTTACTGAACATATCCCAACGATTTTAGCACCATTATCATCTCCAAACATAACCAAGCCTCCATCATATTTTTCAAGCTTAACAAACTTAATTTTATCACCCGTCATGTGATGTGAACAACCACTATCATCTACCTAATAATTTTTCTCTTGTTTAGCATGTAGGGCAGAGATAATCATACCTTCATTTTTCTCCTTCTTTGAAGGGCTTTCCTTTACCTATTTTTCAAAATTAGCAGAAGTAGGTTCATCCTTAATCACCAAGAACAAGCATTCATTGTCATCAGGATATTCATATTCTGAATCCTCATCAGATATACTAGCATTCTCATTCACATAATAATCTTTATTAATCTTATTTCCTTTCTTTTGTTTCTCATATCTTTGTTTATTCCTTTTAACTCTTTCCAGACACTTTGTGGCATAATGACCTATTTCTCCACAACTAAAGCATTTAAAGGGAAACTTACCTTCATACTTACCGGAGCCTTTCCTCATCCTTCTTAAAAAGTTAACTTCTATTTCATCAAAGTTATCTTCATCTAAATCTTTAGCTTTTGTAGCCTTAAAATTAGTCTCTAATTTTCTTCCATTTCTTAGGCTTGGCTTCCTCATCTCATAAGATGTCAAAAATCCTAATAGCGCATCCTTAGTACAGGTCTTATAATCTATAATCTTCTCAATAGCACTCACTTTCTTGTTGTAAGCATCAGGAAGAGTTCTGAGAATCTTCTTATATAGGAGAGAATTTGCACCCTTTATGCAAATTCCCCTTTTACACATCCTCACCTTAGAAAACCAAATCTGAAGGCAAAATTCCACATAAGCTCATTGCCTTCATTCTACTTGGCATCTATTTTGTGCATCGACAGAGGAATATCTATTGAGGAAACCCACATGGCACACAGACGTTCACGCAAAACTCTTATGTCCCTACCAGATTCTCGCATTTGGACCCTACAGAGGCATTACACTTCACATTGGAAGTTGAATTGTAATGCCCACTTCGACCAATCGACTCGAATATGGCCATTTTCATCACTCTCTACTTCAAATTCATGATTCATTCCTTCATTTGATCTCTTCCATAATGACTAAGCAACCTCTTCACAATCTCTTCAATCTCCAAGCATTGAATTTACTCTCAAGCAACATTTTTGTGCTCCATAGCAGCAATATCAACACTCTATCAACTTTGTAGACAAAGTGTGGAGCCAACACCATTGTAGTAGAGGCTTGAGTCCTCTCATTTTCTCCCCCATTAGCTTGTGAGCTCTTGGTGGAGGTGGTAAGCTTTCTACTCCTCTCCTCTATGATTTGGTTGAGTAGCATAACATTGTTTTGTAGTTCTTTAGTGCTCTTTATTCCATTTCTTGATTTATCATAATTTTCTCCATTATCATTAACTTGGTTCTTCATGGAGGTGGAAACACCAAAATGGGGGTCTGACTGGGGCAGACCCCTATATAGCCCCCCAAAAACTTCTCTCTCTCTTGTGTGCAGGTGGAAGTATCATGGAGCTAGCTAGAAAACAAAAATCTTTGTGAGATCATCCTCGCTATCCTTACTCTTGTTTATTTATGCTATCATATTCATGCCTATCTTATCTATGTCCTGGTGTCATTTTTTTCCTTTTGAATGTAGCTAGCTAGGTCATTAGTCAGTTTTCTCGAGTCCAGCCTTGTCTCTTTAGTCCTCTAGTCATATAGACGCTAATGCACCTAAGAGATGCCAGTGTATCGTGTTGTCGTCCTAGAGTTGCGCTTTCATCCTTAGACACAGAGACTCCCGACACATAGTGTTGATCCTGAAGATTGACTCCCCTAGCCCCATTTTGAGTCAGGTCTACAGAGTGATCGAAGGACCTTATAGTCCTCATCATTCGTGTCCTTCATTTCCTAACATTCCCTTAAGTTGAGGTAAGTTAGGGCAGCCTGTTGCTCTCAGCCCTCTATGACCTGGGGCCTTTACGTGGTTGGTCCCCCTCTCTTACATTTTTAGTGAACCCGACGTGAACCAACGTTTGCTCATTTGTTGGTGTTTTAAGCTTTTCCCTTGTACCCTTGTGTGTTGTGAAGGTTTATGAGCATCACAAATCAGTCTATGACCTCTAGGTATATTGTTAGGAGAAATCTATGACACCTTCTAATGGAGAAGATAAAGGTCACTTCTAGTTTCTCTACAGGTATTTTCTCCAATTCAACGGTTGGGCTTTCTACTCAGGAGCTGGTGTCACGGGGCAAGTCAAGATTCTTTGATGAAACTGACTGCATCCCTACTCCTCCTACATCTCTCACATCATCATCCATAGATGAGCATGAAGTTTTCCATATCCCTTCTGATTATGTCACTAGTCTTAGAAAAAGGGTTGGGTACTTTGGAGAATCACCAAGAGAAAAATCAGAAGCTGGCTAGGGCTACTAAGGTTATCAGCCAAATAAAATACATGGTAGGAAAAGATAGAACAAGCGTGGAACTCCTGGCTAGTCTCACTATTCTGACTAAAGCATGCGCCCCTTCGAACCATAGTAACATGATACGAGGCGGCTGCTTCGAAGAACATGAGAGATAATTAGGAGTGTCAATGCCTCCCACATCCACGTACATGATCATAATGGTCCCTTCAATCAGTATACTCATTGCTTCTGAAATTTTTGAAAATATGAAAGTAAACAAGACCCCTCTAGCTTTTCACTTGACACCTCATGTCACCTCCAGTGGTGGAGGATTTGGTGGGATGATCAATGGAGGCTTTGGTGGTGGTAACTTCGGTTGCAAAGGTGGCACTAGCAGAAATGGTTTTAGTGGAGGTCATGGTGGTGGCTTTGGAAGTGGTGATGGCTCTAGCAGAGGTCACATTAGTGGCGGTGGCATCGATGGTGGCTCTGGTGGCAGTCACGACGGTGGTTCTAGCGGTGGCTCTGGTGGCGGTTCCACTGGTCCTATATTTTCTAATGACCCGATTATGAAAACTCTTCTTCAGAATATGGGGAAGATGCAGAACCAACTAGAAAATCTCTCCCAAGCTTCTGCCTAGCCTATCTTCCAGCCCTTCTTCTGACATAGCCCATTGTCGATGATGATCCTAAACACTCCTTTCCCTCAAGGGATGGATATTCCTAAATTTGAGAAATACGACGATAAAGGGGACCCGCAGACACATGTTTTTGCCTTTAATTCCTTATGTACAGACTTCTTCCATCACGATGCATTGATAGAAAAATTATTTCCCAGATCTCTCAAGGATACAACACTCGATTGGTACTATTCCTTGAAAATTCCATCTTCACATTTGATCAACTTGTGAACCAGTTCCTATGACAGTTCCAAGCCAACATCAGACCTAAGATGACCTTCTCTGACCTTGTCTGATGTAAACAAGGAGATAATGAGAAGATTACCGACTTTATAGCACGATATCAAGCACTCTTTTCACAAATATCATACCCGTTACCTAATTCTAATGTGCAGAAGGTATTCATAGGGAACTTACAAAGGCCTTAGCAAAGGAAGTTTTCCCTTATGAAATACCCTTCTTTCACACATTTGTGTGCAGACCTATGGGAGTATCAGCAGATGGTGGTTCAGTTTAGGGGATCCTCCTCATTCTCTCATCCTGAAGGGAATTCCATTGTGTCGATCTCTGGAAAAGTAAAATCCATTGCGAATGTAGTAGCCGCTAAGGATGAAAACGACCTGAGATGCAACTGAAAGTTCACAAATTTATCAGAATCTTATTCCTCCATCTTGCAAAAGTTGTTGAAGGATAAGATCGTAAACTTTCCAAACCCTAAACCCGTTAGCGAGCCTTACCCTACCTGGTATGAAGCAAATACCTATTGTCAATACCATCGATTTAATAGACATGTGATATTGAACATTGCATGCACCTGCATCATGAGATACAAGATTGCATTGAGGACAGTACTATTCATCTTGATGGAAGCAAGCAAAATATAAATAAATCGATGGTGAAAGCTAATAGTGAATTTCATATATACACGGACCCATTTTCGTCACATTTTGCTAACATGATTATCGATCCCTCAGATTCTGTTACTTATCTTGAAGCATATGTTAACATGGTTACTATTACTCCTCCTCATCTTATGACCGGTTCGCCGAATGCATCTTTTACTTCGTAGGATTTACCGATGAATGAAAAACCTTCTCTGCTTTACATTCATGCTTGCCTCAATGGAAACATTGTGACAGGAGTCTTTGTCGACCCCGCGAGTAGAGTGAAGTCATCACAGAGGAAACTCTATTGTTGAACTCCCTGCAAAGGGAGGAATCTGAAAAAATTAAGTCCATCATCCATACACATGGTCTCCTTGCTCTCAAACTATATGGATCAATAACTCTATCCATCTTGGTTGGACCTCGGAGCGTAGACAGGATTTTTGATGTTATTCTTGAGTCAGACCTATTTAGGGTGAAGCTAGGTACACCTTGGCTAGCTTCCATGAATGAGATCGCCTCCATAATTTATAAATGTTTAAAGTTTTCCCATGAAGGTGTCATGCACATAGTACATGACACTGGATACTAGCCTGTGGTGTCCCATGGGGGATATTCATTGGATCACTTTTGGCCTACCCCAGTTGGACCGCTTCCTCCAAGAATGGACCTACTCTATAAGAATTACATAAAGTATAAGACTAGGGGCAAGGGATAGTAAAAACTAACCCTTCCTATAGTAGAGAAGCCAACTGCCTCCTCTTCCCGAAAGGGAAAGGAGAAGCTTGCTCCTTCTCAGGCTGCCTTGTCCACTCCCCTCTCTTGGGAGGAGTATCGGATGAGTAATCCTGTTCTTTATCCGTCGAGTCCGATGGTGCTTGCTTGGCATAAACCTAAGATCAAGATATCAAATCTCCCTACCAAGCCTCTTGGACCTTGGTACTATTTGTATGGTAGAAAGAAAGGCTCATGAAGAGAATTTTCCCTGCGGCCTCTTGTTGTTTCCGCTCCTAAAGCCGTGAACGGGAAAAGTCCAACTATGAAGGCATTAGAGACGATTCCCCCCGTTGTTTTTGCACCTATCCCTCCTACTCCCATTCAAGAGTTTATCCCTCCATAGGAAACATATGTGGAGGAAACTCCCATAACCAAGCAGGAGCCTTCCATTCCTTCGCAACCTTCGGCCTCTAGTTCAAAGAGTCGCAGGAACTGCCTTGTACATGAGCACAAGTGCCAATGAAAGGCTCTCTTGGCTGAGCAGGTCACCTCACAGAGGAAGGAGGAGGATATTACCACCCCTATATCAGGACCTCCTGTCACATCCTCCTCTCTCCTCCCCTCTATTTTTGTTCAAACCAACTCTATATCACTTTTGGCTTCTGCTGTGAGTGTGAATGTGCCTGACCTCAAAAAGGTGTAGGTGTTCATCGCTCCTTCGGTGGAGCCACCTTTGTTGACATCCATTCTAGATGTCTCGCCTTTCTCGAAGCCCATAGATATGATTAAAACCTCGGTTGTATCTACTGCAGTTCTTTCCTCCTCCTCTTCCTCTATCCTAATTGGCTCGTCTATAGGGAGTTCTCCTCCCCTGAAGAAGAAGAAGGTAGAGAGTGTTCCTTCCAGCAATAGAAGATGTAAAAGAATCCCACCTTCTCCAAAGAGTGGCCCCGCATTGACTTGTTCTGTCCTAGTAATAGAACCAGTCTCGGCTTCCCCCGAGTTCGTCACCGCTCCTGAATCACTCGATGAGCTTAGCGGTGAACCTCGAGCACAATTTCCACCGTCCATCAAGGTAAAACATGGCACTCCTATTAAGTGCGTGTTTAACTCGGTAGATGAAGTTCAAACCTTTTCAACAATCTTCGTGAGGTTTTTAACCTTAGACCCACAAGAGCTAAGTGAAGGAGACCTTGCAAGTCCTTCTTCCTTAGCCCTTGTTGCAGGAGGGTCAAAATCTCCTCCCCTTAACATTCTACCACTGCAGGCTCGTCCTCCTTCCCCCTATGATGATCTAGAGTGGGAAGTTGACAACCTCTTGGTTGATCAGTGTTAGGGGGAGGCCTCTTCTTTATCTTTATAGTAGATGTGTGTATGTGTTGTGATGTGTTTCCCCCATGATCATGCTAGGTGTGCCTAGATGACCCTCATCACCCCTATTGGTGCTTGGATATGGGCGTGGTGTTTGTGTTGTAAACCTTCTTCTATTTGTATCATCATTCTTCCATGTTTTTGATTGAATTTCAGAAAAATGGTGATGATGCAAAGCGTTGGGGGAATTTAAGCTTCCTTCCATGTTGACCCAATTTTTTATTTTGACTTTGTCTTCTCGTGCATTCTTCACATGGCCTAATATAGTAGGGGGTTGATGACAAATCATTTATATACTATTATTAGAATTATATATATTTATGAGCAGTTCTGACCATGAGATATCAAGCTACACCTATGCCCTTTGTTCGTGTTCTCTGTCATTCCTTTATCTTTCTCTCTTCTCTGCTTGATTTTTCCCTCTCATGTGTGACAATTCCACCCCTACATCACTTGGATCTTCATAAAATGCATTCATTTCCAAAGAATCTTTTCTTAAAAATCTTCACACATTTTTTTGTAAGAATTTCATTCTTAACTTGAAACCCTAATGGAACATATTTCCTTCATCATGGGTTCATAAAGAAAGAACTTGAGAACCTTCCTCTGAAGTGGGAAAAGATTTGATCTTCCCCTCGCATGGGGGAATTTTCTTCCTTTCGAATTCCTTGATGAAGTGAACATCTTTCAGAAGGATTCTTTGATGATGAATAGATTCAAGAAAGAAGGCACCAGCTTTCGAACAACACATCCCTTGAGTGGACCCTCGTTTTTTCATGTCGAGTTCTCGAGGGAACCCTTTGAAAGTTTTTATCTCAAAAGAATTTCATGGTGTCTAGCTTGGGGGCAGCTTGACTGGACCTATTTCATATCTTTGTGTCTAGCTTGGGGGAAGCCTGACTAGACCTCACTTTTCAAACAATGCATCCCTTGAGTGGACCCCTCTTCCTTTTGAAGGGTTCCTGAGGGACCCCTTTGAAATTTCTCCAACTTGTTGACAGTCTATGTGATTGTCTGCTTACTTTCCTGTGTGGCCACTTCTTGACATGTCCTATTTGCGGGTAAACATGTCGCTTTACGAGTGTGCCCGTGAAGCCAATTTTTGACTCTACAGAGTCCATTTTTCTCAGTTTCCTTCATGTGAGAGTTCTTGGAGGACACCTTCCTTGCAAGTCTATAGGCCTGTAAGGCACTTACTTCTTGGGGTTTCCTTCATGTGAGAGTTCTTGGAGGATACCTTCCTTGTAGGTCTGCGGGATTGTAAGGCGCTTACTTCTTGGTGTTTCCTTCATGTGAGAGTTCTTAGAGGATACCTTCCTTGAAAGTTTGCAGGCCTATAAGATTCTTTCTTTCTTTAGCTTCATAGTTCTATGGAGCTATGAAGTACTTTTCTTGTCTTGCACTCTCGGGTTTACCAAATCATGGTTTGCTTCCTCGATGGTTCAGGTATACATCTCTAACTCTACTACATCTCTGATCTACTTTACCGAAGCACTCATCAGTATCCGTGCTCACTAAAGTGGGGGAAAAATGTATAGGAGAAAATTTTCACCCCTTACGCAAATTCCCCTTTTACACATCCTAACCTTAGAAAACCAAATCCGAAGGAAAAATTCCACATAAGCCTATTGCCTTCATTCCACTTGGCATCTATTTTGTGTGCCGATAGAGGAATATCTATTGGGGACACTTGTGCGATGTGCAGACATCCACATGGTGCATTTACGTCTCTGGAAGATTCCCATGGTTGGAGCTTGTAGAGGCGTTACACTTCCCATTAGAAGTCGAATTGTAGCACCCCCTTCGACCAACTGACCCAAATATGGTTGTTTTCTTCACTCTCTACTTCAAATTCATGAATCATTCCTTCATTTGATCTCTTCCATAATGACTAAGCAACGTCTTCACAATCTCTTCAATCTCCAAGCATTGAATTTAATCTCAAGTAGCATTTTTGTGCTCCATAGCAGCAATATCAACATTCCATCAACTCCGTAGAGAAAGTTTGGAACCAACACCATTGCAGCAGAGGCTTGAGTCCTCTCATTTTCTCCCCCATTAGCTAGTGACCTCTTGGTGGAGATGGTAATATTTCTACTCCTCTCCTCTATGATTTGGTTGAGTAGCATAATATTGTTATGTAGTGCTTTAGTTCTCTTTATTCCATTTCTTGCTTGATCATAATTTTCTCCATTATCATTATCCTAGTTGTTCGTAGAGGTGGAAACACCAAAATGGGGGTCTAGCTGAGGTAGACCCCTATACAACCCCCCAACAACTTATCTCTCTCTTGTGTGCAGATGGAAGTATATTGGAGCTAGCTGGCAAATGAACATCTTTGTGAGATCATCCTCGCTATCCTTACTCTTGTTTATTTTCTTTATCATATTTGTGCCTATCTTATCTATGTCCTAGTGTCGTTTTGGCCTTTTGAACATAGCTAGATAGGTTGTTAGTCAGTTTTCTCAAGTGCAACCTTGTCTCTTTAGTCCTCTGGCCATACGAACGCCAGCACACCTGAGAGATGCCAGCACATCATGTTGTCGTCCCGGAGCTGTGCTTTCATCCTTGAACAAAGAGCCTCATAAGACATAGTTTTGATCCTAAAGACTAACTCGCCTAGCCCCATTTTGAGTCTCGGGTATGTAGAGTGATTGAAGGACCTTGTAGTCCTCATCATTCTCGTCTCGCATTTCCTAACACTCCCTTAAGCTGAGGTAAGTTAGGGCAGCTTGCTGCTCTCGTCCCTCCATGACTTGGGGCCTTAACATGGTTGGTCCCCCTCTCTTACACTTCTTTATAATCCTAATTTCATCTATAGTAGCGCCAAGTCCTCGCATTCTAGCCACTATCTCATCCAATCTCTATACATAATCTTTAACATTCTCATCTTTAGACATATGTAGAAGATCAAACTGTGTCTCCAAATTCTATTATTTTGCCTCTTTAACTCTTTCATTAGCATCATGTGCTCTTTCCAAAGCATCCCAGATTTCCTTAGTAGTCTTCAAATTTTGAACCTTAATCAACTCAGAATGTACCAAACTGTTCTTCAAGATGTATTTCACCTTATTGTTCGCTTCATGTGCTTTGATATCATCAAGTGTACTCAGACCATTAGCAAGAGGAGTGTAAGGATTCTTGTAAGCTTTTTCCACATCATATCCACAGTATTCTAGATATTATTCCATCAATACTTTCTAGATACCATAATTAGTTCCATCGAACCTCAGATAATCATAAACCATCTTTCCATCCATCCCAAACCTTCCTCAAGCGTCTAAGCTCATCACCAAGGAACCAAGCTCTAATACCAATTGTTGAATAGGACAACTAAGAGGGGGGGTAAATCAGCTGTCATAGAATTAAGCTTTTAATTCTATCACCAAAAATAATTCTTAATACTGCTTAAATGATTAATCATCAAATGTCAATGTAGAAACTCAAATCTAACACATAAACACAATAACACTAGATTTACATGGAAAACCCAATAAGGAAAAAACCACGGTGAGGATTAACTCACACTATAGAGAATATCAAAACCGATCACAAGAGGCTCACTGCCTAAAATAAGGCTCACTTCCAAAACAAGGACTCACTGTCCAGAACAAGGATTCATTGTCCAATAGTGCTAACAATCTAGAGGGATCACTGCCATAGAGATACAAAGAAGACAAAGAATATTTTTATAAAGAGACTACAATCCCAATGCAAAAAAGGATTCCACCACAATCACTCATAGACATGCATGAATAATAGAGTTCACCTTCTTCTCAATGCATCCAAAAACCCAACATTAAGCTTCACACTGATCTTCCACACTTGCATCACACACACTCACTGAAATAGAATCAATGTCACATCTATCTGCACTTTCTCTTTTCTCTTATCACTCTTTATTATTCGCTCTTGTATATTTCTTCACCACTAACTCATCTTGTATTTATACCATCTTCAACTTTGAAACATATCCAAAGTCGTCCATCCAAATTCAAATTCAAATTAGGTTGGTGCAAGAACATCCCAGGGTGTAATTAGAATTAGGGTGACTCAAACACATGCTTCAAGGGACCCAAAAAGATCCAACACGCTTCATCAACCTCAAAAGTAGTATTTCACATAAGGTCAGCCAAACCAGTGTAAAACACATAGAATCATTAAACACGAATCTTCCAGATGTTGAAATTATCTTCAATAGAATCAAGAAAAATAAACTCTAGAATTGCAAGTCATAAGACTTCATCAAAGAGAAATCCAAACCAACAACATTTCTCTCGAACCTCAACCAGAAACACAAAAAATCACAGTTCACAATTGGTGAAACAACTTGCACTATACAACGAATCAATAGCCAAAAATCTAGATAAATCATCTTCTAACGACCATGAACAACATGTCTGGTCCGCACAAACATAAGAGAAAATCCAAACCAAAACCTAGAGAAACCACTAAATACCTACAACGTATCTTCAGTACAATTTTCTCAATATCCTCGACATATATATAGTCAACAACAACCAGTTGATAACTAGTTGATCAGTTGACATCAATGACAACACCTTCAATCTTTTCATTCTTACAACATGTTCAATTAGCTTTCATTTTTACAATAGGAGGATTTTAACACTATTAGTTCTATTAGAGTTAAGTTGTCCACTTACATAAAAATAATAATATCCATTTCATAGTAAGATCATTTGCAGTTTAAATTAGTCCTCTTAAGTTGTTTCCCTTTAGTGAACCATAAGGATGACCTTCGATAATATTCCATAGATATTTTTTTATAATAAATTGATAAACATGATATATCTAGATTTTGATGTACTCACTATATTTTATAGTTATCCCTATAGAACTCATTGTATATAATATATTGGCATCATTCCAAATGCAAGTGTGTTTTGGCCTGCATAAAAGCATCATCTTCTTGAATCTAAATATCCACCTCTCTCTCCCTCCACCTCAGTCTCTAACTCTCTCTAAATCTCTTTGAGCATCATGTTCTTGATGGTTTATGATGTAGAGTTGAGATTTGAGGGTTTAGGGATTAAATTTAAAATTATGTAGGTTTTAGTGTTAAATTATTAATGTTGGGTTTTAGGGTTTAACATATAGGGTATAAGGTTTATGTATTAGGGTTTAGTTCATAGGGTGTAGGGTTTATATGGTTAATGATACAGGGTATAGGGTTTAGGTTTGAGGGTATAATATTGAGTTATAAGGTTTAGGATTGAGGGGATAGGAACCTTGAGGGTTGAAGTTATAAGACTTAAGGTAGAGTGGTTATATGGCCTAGGGTTGAGAGTAGGGTTTATAGTTGAGGGTATATGATATATAGTGTATAGGATTGCTTGGGTATATCATTTAGGACTGAATGTATAGGGTCAAGGGTTCATCCCCTAGGCTTTAGGGCCTAGGTTTAAGGGATATGGTTTAGGGTTGAGGGTATATTATATAGGGTTTAGGGTTGAGCATGTATTGTTGAGGGTTTATTATATAGGCCTTAGGGTCCAAGGTCAAGAGGGATAGAGATTAGGGTCATGAGGGTATATTGTATAGGGTTGAGAGATAGGGTTTAGGGTTAAGGTTATAGGGAATATGTTTTAGGGTTGAGGGTATATGATATAGGGTTGATTATATGATCAAAGGTTTTATAAAATATTGGATTTAGGTCCTAGGGTTGAAGGATAAGATTTAGGGAATTGATAGTATAGGCTATAGACTTTAGGTCCCTATAAATACCTCTCTCTATTTAACCTCTCTCTCTCTCTCTACAATTTAGGGTCAAGGGATAGGGTTTAGGGTTGATTGTATAAGGTATCCAGGGTTTAGGGTTATGGGTATAGAGCTTAGGATTGTGGGTATAAAGTTTAGGGTTAGTTTTATAGGTGTTAGGGTTAAGTGTATAGGGGGTTAAGTTAAATCCATTGTAAGCCCAAAACTAAGAAAAACAAATATGTATTTTGATAAGTTAAAAGCGCATTCATGTTTTGTAAAGCTATATAGATCAACCAAGGGTTGGGACATCTAGATCAGTTAGACCAAGGGGGTCGAGGAAATTAGCTAGATCAATGAGGTCAAGGAGATCAACTATATTATGAGCAAGAATGTCTTATGTTAATGATGAGTATGATATCAATGTACTAAGAATGATATTTTTACTAGTGTATGTGATTTATGACATATGCAGGTGATTGTTAATGTAAATCTAAGTATATGGTTTAAATGAATCTAGAATGTATTTAATGTAGAATGTATATGTATGTTGTGGATATGAAATTTAATAAATATGTAAGATGGTAAGATTCTTGGAATAAAAAATATAAATACTTAAGATGAAAAGGAAATGATGATAAGATGATTAAATAACAAATCTAAACACTTAAGATGAAAACATGAAATGATGATAAGATGCTTAGCATAATAAATCTAAACACTTTAGATAAAAATGAAATGATGATAAGATGCTTCAAATAACAAATAAAAAAAAATCAAACAAAAATCTAATGATGATAAGATGCTTAGAATAAAAAATCTAAACACTTAAGTTGAAAATGCAATGATGAGAATATTATTACAATAACAAATCTAAATACTTAAGATAAAAATATAGTAATGAGATGAGTAGGATGATGATGAAAACCAGGTGACCATCTTAATACATTGAGTACATAGGGACATATGGAAGAAATATAGAATGAATGTGCACATATAATTGATGATTAGGAAAGAGAAAAATGATGGTTACCAAAAAGAAGGGATGGGATGAGAATAGGTGTATTTGGAATGTAATGATTGAACTACAATGTAGAGAGCACTTAATTTTATAAGGCGCGTGATACTATACACTAGGGTATGAGGAACCAAGGTGACTATGTATTACATGCATAGAATTGACGTAAGGGTTTAGGGTTGAGGGTATATGATATAGGTTTTAGGGTTGAGTGTATATGGTTGAGGGTTTACTATATAGGCCTTAGGGCCCAAGGTTAAGGGATAGTATTTAGGGTCAAGAAGGTATATGGTATAGGGTTTAGGTTTGAGAGAATAGGGTTTAGCATCGAGGGTATAGGGTATAGGTTTGAATATATGGTTAAGGGTTCAACCTATTGGATTTAGTTCCTAAGGTTGAGGGATAAATTTTAAAGAACTGATGGTATAGGGTATGAGGTTTTTAGTTATGGGTATAGAGTTTAGGGTTAAGTCTCACATCTTCCCCTCTCTACTCTCCTCCCCATCTCTATTATTCTCTATCTCACTTTTATCTCGCCTCTAGATCTACCTCTCTCTATTTAACCTTTCTCTCTCTCCACTATCTACCTCCCCTTCCTATCTCTCCCCTCATATGTCCTTATCTACCTCTCCCTCTCTCCTTATATAGATCTCTCTTCTATCTATCTCACATATCTCTTCCTCTACCTCTCTATATCTCTCTCTCTCTCTCTCTCATGTCTCTCTCTCCTCTTTGTTGAGAAGTAGTGCCTCAAATTATTGGACTATATTGGTGATCGATCATCAACATGTCGGTGGTCACGTGTTAAGTTGGTTAAGCTTTATACTTGTTACTTAGTCTACTTTGGAGTATCGACGATCGGGCATCAGCATGTCAACAGTCACGTGCTAAGTTGGTTAAGCTTTAGACTTGTTACTTAGTCTTCTTTGGAGTATCAGCAATCAGGCATCGACATGTCAACGGTCACGTGTTAATTTGGTTAAGCTTTAGACTTGTTACTTATTCTACTTTGGAGTATCGACAATCAACAGTTGGGTGGATCAGCTATCTGAGTTTGGTCATTCAAAGTTCTTAAATGTTGTGAAGTCTCTGACATCCTTGACCTTCAATAGCTCTGATGGTGCCTTGGTCCGACAGTCAGGTATCGACCTATCGAAGATGTTGGGGGTTTGAGTGGAAAGTCTGGCAAAGTTTTCTTAGTGCTCGATCCTCCGATGCTCTGATAGCTTCGACACTTCGATGAGCCGATAACAAAGAAGAGTCAAGGTGACTTGGCGGTGATGTTAGCTCGAATACAAAAGGTCAACGTGCCGACACATATTATTTTGTGGGCGGTTGTATTTAAACCCAAACCAATTCATCTACTCGATGCATGTGGGATAATGAATATCTTGTGAGTGTGAAAGGGAGAATGGTTGAACTGCTAGTAACCGAATGGACAGAGTTCGATGGAGATTTAAAAGATGTCTAAGAACTTTTTTGGGAGTTCAATGGTTGATTTTTCGGCAATTGAATGGTAATTCGTTACTGTATGTTGTTGTAGCATTGCAATAGTATGATAGAGTTACTATTGTATAACTGTTATCTATGTGAGGTGATCGGGTTGATGTCGTTGTGTGAAATTGAGAATTGATGTTGTGAAGGATTGATCTGTAACTTTATTGTGATCCATTGTTTACCGATAATAAAGTTATCTTTTCTTGGTGGTGGTTTTTTCTCCTGTAAGGGTTTTCCCATGTTAAATACTAGTGTCCATTCTATTTGCATGAATTTGTTCTTATTTTTTTCCAGTTAATGTTCATTTTTAATGTACTGTAATTGAAATTTGAACCTTTAGGTTTGCATTCTCTCCTTATATTTTTCATTAGGAAAGTGTTTCCTCACATTTTCTTTCCTTACAAGTCATATTAGAGCTTGGCCAATTGTGTTATCCTTGTGGGTTAGACGGTTTTTTGTGCCAATTCTAAAGTTGGAGTCTTGCAGAGGATTCTGGTAATTTCATTTGTAGATTAAGATGGCAAGCACATCAGTGAATATTGAAATTGACAAATTCAATGGTGGCAATTTTGAGTTGTGGAAAATCAAAATGGAAGATCTGCTGGTAGTTAGAGATCTTGAGATTGTTGTGTCTAGAATGAAACCTTCAAGTGTGAAGCAAGAAGATTGGGACCTCGCAGATAGAAAAGCAAAAGGGTTGATAAGACTTTGTTTAGTAGACTCTATTTTCCTGAATGTTCATGAAGAGAAGTCTACATCTTCTTTGTGGAAGAAGCTTGGTGAGATTTATCAAGGAAATTCATTGGTGAATATGCTATTCTTAAGGAAGAAGTTGTAATATTTTAAGATGGAGGAAGGAGCATGTGTGGCCGATCATCTAAATACATTCAATATGCTCATTTCTTAGTTAACATTTGTAGGTGTAAAGATAGATTATGAGGATCATTTTATGCTCTTGTTCTGTTCTTTCCTGACTCTTGGGATCATTTAGTGATGGCGATTGGGAGCACGACAACAACTTTCAAAATGGAAGATGTGGTTGCTTCATTGTTGTCAGAAGAGATGCGAAGGAAATCTTCTGAGATGGAAAATGAGGCTCTTGTTGTTCGAGGCAAATAGAAGGAGAAAGGCAAGAAGAAAGACAAGAAGTCTAAATCTAAGTATGGAGGTAGATCAAAGTCTCCTAGAAAGAAGTCCAAGGTGAAATGTTGTAATTGTGGGCAGCCCGGTCATGTCCACAAGGATTGCAAAGAGGAGAAAAAGAAGAAGAAGAAAAAAAATTCTTCGGATAATGATTCTCCTTAGAGTGATGTAGATGCCTTCATTGCATACTTGGCAACTCAGGCATTAGATGATGTTTGTCTGATCAACTCAGGTGCATCTTTTCATATGACATCTCACAGAGATAAGTTTACAAAATACAAGAAGTATGTTGGTGGAAAGGTGTATCTGGCTAGTGACTCATCTTTGGAAATAGTTGGCTTTGGAAGAGTAAGAATTCAATTTCCTAATGGAAGGATCAAAGGGATTGATTGTGCAATGCATATACCAGGTCTGGCTTGAAATTTACTATTTATAAGCAAGTTGAATGATGTTGGCATAAAAGTTTTCTTTTTGAATGGTGGTTGCAAAATGACAAGAGGCTCAATGGTGTTGGCTAGGGGTACATGAATTGGAACTCTGTACAAGCTAGATGCACAAGCAGTTCAATGCAATAGTGTCTCTGAAAAGTCAAGCAAGGCTACTCGAGTAGAGGAGACTAAAATTCCTCTAGGGGTGAATTCTTTGGAGGTGAAACTTCCTATAGAAAAGACCATGCTCTGGCATTAAAGGCTTGGCCACATTGGTGAGAAAGGCTTAAAAGCTTTGAAAAAAAAAAACCTAGTTGAAGGGCTTGATGATTGTAACCTTGAGTTCAACATTTGTGAACATTGTATATATGGAAAACAACATCTTGTTTCATTTTATTCTAGTCCTCATAAATCTTCTGGTGTTCTAGATTATATTCACTTTGATGTTTTTGGTCTTGTAAATGTTCCTTCGTTGTCAAAATCAAGACATTATGTATCTTTCATAGAGAATTATTCAAGAAGGGCATTTGTATACTTTCTTAAAAGTAAATCAGAAGTGTTCAATCGGTTTAAAGAGTTTAAAAACTTGGTAGAAAATCAGACCGGTAAAAAAAATTAAATGCCCAAGGAAAGATAACGGTGGTGAGTTTTGTTCTACAGATTTTAGAAGGTACTATAAAGACCATGGAATAAAAAGGCATAAAATGACACCTTACACTCCATAGAAAAATGGAATTGCTAAAAGGTTGAACAAGACGTTGATGGAAAAGGTGAGAAGCATGTTGAGCAATGTTGGTCTGGAGCAAAATTTTTGGGTTGAGGTTGTGGCTACAACATGTTATTTAACAAATTGATCTCCCTCTTTGGCACTTGTTGATAAGATGCCTATAGAATCTTGGTTTGGTAAGAAGCCCTCTCTAAGACATCTTTGTGTCTTTGGTTGTGAGACATATGCTTATGTGTCTGATGTAAAAATATATAAGCTGGATAAAAAGGTTGTCAAATTTATCTTTATTGGCTATGGAGTTGGTGTAAAAGGATACTAGCTTTGGGATCCTGTCGCTAAGAAGGTTCTATACAAAAAAAGTGCAATCTTTTGTGAGTTGAAACCTTCTTCAATGGATTTGTAGTCAAAGATGAAAGAAGAAAAGAAAGAAAAGGTAGTTGAAATTCCTCAAACTCTAGATAAAGACAAACTAAGAAGTGTACCTAAAACTAAGGAGAGTTCTAGCAGCTCTAAGAATTTTGATGAAGAAGAACCACAACCTTAGCCTCAGCCTTTGAGGAGGTCTACACGTGAAAGGCAGCAAACTGAAAGGTATGGTTTTTACATATTGGATACAAATTGTGCCTATGCTTTGATTACAAACACTGATGAGCCTAGGATTGTGAAAGAGGCTATAGAAATATCCAATTCGAATTCTTGGTTGGAAGCTATGAAAGAGGAAATGACATCATTAGAGAAGAATGAAACTTGGGATTTGATGCCCTTGCCTGAAGGTTGAAAGCATGTTGGCTATAAATGGGTATTTAAGAAGAAAATTGGTCTAGATGGAAATGTTGAAAAGTATAAAGCAAGGTTGGTTGCAAAGGGGTATTCCCAGGTAGAGGGAATTGATTATGGGGAAATATTTTCTCCTGTAGCTAAGCTAACATCTATCAGATTTATTTTATCACTTGCAACAGCGTAAGAGATCAAACAGATGGATGTGAACACAACGTTCCTTCATGGTGACTTGGAGGAAGAAATTTTTATGTCCTATCCTGAGCACTTTATGGAAAAAGGTAAAGAAAATATGGTTTGCAAGTTAAATAAATCTTTGTATGGCTTAAGACAATCGCCTAGAATGTGGTACCAAAAGTTTTATACCTTTGTTTTGTCATTGGGATTTGTAAGATCAAAATTTTATCATTGTGTGTTCTTTAAAACTAAAAATTATCGAGCATGCTTATTATTGCCCTATATGTTGATGACATGTTGTTCATAGGAAAGAGTAAGACTATGATTTCTGATCTAAAATCTCAATTATGTGCAAATTTCGAAATGAAAGATCTTGGTGCAGCGAGGTATATTCTGGGGATGGAAATAAGATGGGATAGAGCTAGTAGAAATCTTTGGCTCAACTAGAGTAAGTATATAAATACTGTCCTAGAGAGATTTTGTATGATTGCAAGCAACTAGTTGTTCTAGTGTTGCAGGGAACGAAGCTATTTGTTGAGGATTATCCAAAATCTCCTACCAAGATGGAGGACATGACCAGGGTGCCTTATGCAAGTGTAGTTGGTAGTTTAATGTATGCAATGGTATGTACAAGACCAAACATTTCCCAAGCAGTGGGAGTACTTAGCCAATTTATGCAAAATCCAAGAAGACCGCATTGGGATGCTGTGAAAAGAGTTTTTAGATATCTGAAAGGTACCTCTCAGTACGCTTTGTGCTATCATGGTAACTCAGTTGGGTCACAAAGATCCATCATAATTTGAGGTTATGTGGATTCGGATTGGGCAGGGGACATTGACAATCGAAGATCCACCAATGGATACATTTTCACGTTGAATGGTGATGTAGTTAGTTGGATGAGCAAGTGGCAAGTTGTAGTTGCTTTATCTACTATGGAGGTAGAGTATATGGCAGCAACACATGCCTATAAAGAAGCCATCTGACTTAGATGTTTGTGTTCTAATATTGGGTTTAGTGCAGGGAAGATTACCATCTATTGTGATAGTCAGAGTTCCATTTGTTTGGTGAAAAACCCTACTTTCCATGCCAGGACGAAACATATTGATGTGTAGTATCACTTTGTTTGAGACATGGTGGAAGATAGAAAGGTTAATCTGGAAAAGGTTGATACTCTGATGAATGTTTCAAAAGCATTGACAAAGCCTATGAGCATAGCTAATTTCAAATGGTGTTCAATTGTAATGGGCCTTGGTGCCCATGATTCTCAATGATTTTCAGTTCATTTGGAGGGCCGGTAAGTTCTTCATCAAGTGGGAGAATGTTGAGAAGTAGTGCCTCTAAGTACTAGCCTATATTGGTGATCAGGCATCAGCATGTCAGTAGTCACGTGTTAAGTTGGTTAGACTTTAGACTTGTTATTTAGTCTACTTTGGAGTATTGGCGATCGGGCATCAGCATTTCGACGGTCACATGTTAAGTTGGTTAAGCTTTAGACTTGTTACTTAATCTACTTTGGAGTATCAGTGATTGGGCATCTTCATGTCAGCGGTCGCATGTTAAGTTGGTTAAGCTTTAGACTTGTTACTTAGTCTGCTTTGGAGTATTGACGATCATCAGTTGGGTGGATCGAAAACCGAAGTTTGGTCGTTGAGAGTTCTTAAATGTTGCGAAGTCTCCGATATCCCCAACCTTCGATAGCTCTGATGGTGCCTTGGTCCGACAGTCAGGTATCAACATATTGGAGATGTCAAGGGTTTGAGTGGAAATTTTGGCAATGTTTGCTCAGTTTTCAATCCTCTGATGCTCTGATAGCTTCGACACTCCAATGAGCCGATAACAATGAAGAGTCAAGGTGACTTCGCGGTGATGTTAGCTCAAAGAAAAAAGGTCAATGTGCCGACACATAGTCTTTTGTGAGTGGTTGTATTTAAACCCAAACCGATTCATCTACTCGGTGTATGTGGGATAATGAATATCTTGTGAGTGTGAAATGGAGAATGGTTGAACTACCAGTAACCAAATGGATAGAGTTTGATGGAGATTTAAAAGACATCTGAGAACGTTTTTGGGAGTTGAATGGTTGATTGTTCAGTAGTTGAATGGTAATTCATTACTGTATGTTGTTGTAGCATTGTAATAGTAAGATAGAGTTACTATTGTATAACTATAATTTATGTGAGGTGATCGGGTTGATGTCGCTGTGTGAAACTGAGAATTGATTCTATGAAGGATTGATTTGTAACTTTATTGTGAGCCATTATTTATTGATAATAAAGTGATCTTTTCTTGGTGGTGTGTTTTTCTCCTGTAAGGATTTTCCCAGTTAAATACTGGTGTCCATTCTGTTTGCATGAATTTGTTTTTATTTCTTTCTTGTTAATGTGCATTTTTAATGTACTGTAATTGAAATTTGAACCCTTAGGTCTGCATTCTCTCCTTAGATTTTTCATTAGGAAAGTGTTTATGCACCTCTTCTTTCCTTACACTCTCTTCCTTTAATATCTCTAAATTATTCATTATTTAGGGTGTAGGGCCTATGGTTTATGGGTTTAGGGTTGAGGGTATAGGGTTGAGTATATGGTTAAGGGTTTAACTTATTGGATTTAGTTCCTAAGGTTGAGGTATAAGGTTTAGGGAACTAACAATATAGGGTATAGGGTTTTGGGTTATGGGTATAGAGTTTAGGGTTAAGTCTCACATCTCCCCCTCTACTCTCCTCCCCATTTCTATCATTCTTTATCTCACTTATCTCTCTCCTCTAGATCTACCTCTCTCTCTCCACTATCTACCTCCCCTTCTTATCTCTCTGATCATCTATCCTTATCTACCTCTCCCTCCCTCCCTATGTAGATCTATCTTCTATCTATCTCATATATCTCTTTCTCTGCCTCTCTTCTCTATATATCACCTCTGTCTATCTCTCTCCCCATGTCTCTCTCTCCTCTCTCCCTTTAATATCTCTAAATTATTCATTATTTAGGGCGTAGGGCCTATGATTTATGTGCTTAGGTTTGATGGTTTAGGGTTGAGTATATGGTTAAGGGTTTAAACTATTGGCTTTAGTTCCTAAGGTTGAGGGATAACGTTTAGGGAACTAAGGGTATAGGGCATAGGGTATAAAATTTAATTCCCTAAAACTACCTTTCTCTATATAACCTCTCTCTCTCTATGGTTTAGGTTGAGGGATAAGGTTTAGGGTTGATTGTATAGGGTATCTAGGGTTTAGGGTTATGGTTATAGAGCTTAGGGTTATGGGTATGGAGTCTAGGGTTAAGTGCATAAGGTTTTGGTAAGTTAAATCCATGATAAGCCCAAAACTAAATAAAACACGTACACGTTTTGTTTAATTAAATGCACGCACGTTTTTTGTAAAGGTAAATTCATCGCTCAAACATAAAACTAAGCAAAACACGTACATGTTTTGTTAAGTTAAAAGCATGTATGTGTTTTGTAAAGCTAAATCCATCCTCCAAACCCGACACTAAGAAAATAATGTATGTGTCTTACAAAGTTAAAAGCATGTATGTGTTTTGTTAAGTTAAAAGCACATATGTGCTTTTCACACTATAGGCACTTCCAAATGGAGGCCAAAGTGAAAAAAAACTTGAGTTTATGGATGAATAACACGCATTTTTTATTGAAACATAACGTGTATGTGTTATGTAAACATAATGTGTACGTGTTTAGTTTAGTTTATATGCATTTATAATGGCCAAAAAATCACATGATAGTCGTGTTGAAGGTCCCACTACAATAGACTCCACTTTCTATGTATGTTTTACTGATAATGGAAAATATTTCTTTGTTTTATTTGAGTTCAAATAATTGAAATACATTGGAATTTGACAATTAACTAAATGTTAAATGTTTTTTTTATATAACATTTTTTATTGTCAAATTTGATGACTATTTCATATTTTATTGATAATTTATTAATTTTATTTCATAACTTATCATTTAGATCTCAAAGAAAAGTATCTTGTTTAAGTAACTTTATATATATTTAAGTAATTTCATATTTATTTTTAATTAATTTCATATATATTCATGTAATTTCATTATATGTTCAAGTAATTTCATTTGTTTAAGTAATTTGATCAAGTAAATAGTTTTTGTTTAAATTAAAATATTTATTAACACATACTCATAATTTTTTTATTTAGGAATAATTGATATTAACCACGAGAAGGAATAATTGAGGACCACCTGAACAACTTAATGCAAAAAAGAAAAAACAAAGGGGGCACATGAAAAGACTATGTGAAATGAGAAAAAATGGAGGATAAGGTACGTCATCATACCGACTAACATTAATGTAGAATCAAATACCAAAATACCTATTGAAAATATAAATAATGGATAAAATTTAACAAATGAAAATCAAGAACAAGTGCCAAACATCACACCTATTGAGACAAGGAATGATCAATCAAATGTACCAAATGCAAACCAAGAACACGCACAAATCATAACACCTCATCGAATTATTTGTAAAAAACCAAATTTATAATTGAAATAGATGAAAATATTTTGAAACCAATGCTCGACAAAATTCTTGATCGTACTTATAGAAAAATGGCTACTAAAATATGGAGAAACTATTTTGAGAGCTTAAGTGAAACTAGAAGTTGCCAATTGTTTGTTGAAATGATTAAAAATCTTAATTTTAGAGATACTGTGAAGATCCTTGGCTTAATATCATAAAATATGAATGGTGAAAGAACTATTGTAAGAAATATAATTAGTGTGTATCAATCAATAGGTTCAGCATCATGCACTAAAGATAGCAATGTTACCCGACATGTTCTTACATCAACTACAATAAGCAACAAAACTAAAAAATCATGTTTGATTACCAAAACAAGTAGGTCACTAGAAATAAGTAGAATAAAACTATTAAATGCCATAGGACACGTGAAAAATTTGAGAATCCTAATAGTAATTCTCAATGGGAATTTTCGAGTAGACTTCCATGCAAAGACAAGGTTGTTGTTGATGCATTGAGAGTGTTAATTGAATTTTTTTTGCAAGATAACACAAAAGTTTCACCCAATAAAAGAGATGTTGTTAGAAGGAGAATAGGATCTTGAAATCATGAACCACATCCTAAACACTTTTTGGATATGACTCAAACTCAATTTTATGAAAATTTTATTCAAAGTTATCCTCAAGTGAGAATTAGTCAAAGGTTTTTTGAAATCATCAAACCTTTTTATGTTAAGATAAATCATGCATGAACTACATGTTGTTGTAGGATGCATATTGAATTTTCCATGCATTACAATATTTATTGCCATATATGTGTTACTTTGCATACTAACAATGTTTTGTAGGAATGGGGTATGCAATTCCCTCCTAAATCATCAAGAGATTTTATTTCAAGTGTATTATGTAGATGAGATGATGGGATTTTTTTTTATAAGAAGTTGTATTTCAAAGGATCATGTATTACTTAAGATGGTTTGCAAAAGTTTCTACATTTAGAGAGAACACATGAAATTGGAAAAAAACTAGTTGCTTTTGGAAAATAAAAGACATTGACATATGGTGTTAAAGGTAGAAAAAAGTTGAAGAGATGTGAGTTAGTAAATACAAATATTTTTGTAGCTGAATTGATGAGGATTTTTAAAGAGAAAATAGTTTATGAGTATGCAATCCATACACATAGAGCTCGATGGTTGAATGAGAAATGCAAGTTATGTAAGGATACATTTCCTCTTGGTACCATTATTTCTATTGTAAATTTCACTGAGAATTATACATTACAATTGCAAAATGAAGTGCAATCCCATTATTACAGCTCTATTAAGGTTACTATTTTTATAATAACATTCATGTATGCACATGATAGAATAGAGACAAACAAATATATATTAAGAGAGTATCACTTATACATTAGTGATGATTGTACTCATTCCACAGAGTTTGTGTAAGGTTGATTTCAATTTTTCTATGATAATTTAAGGGAAATAAATATGAGATACAATCAACACATCATATGGTCAGATAGCTGCACGTCACAATTAAAGAATTCAAAGATGTTTTATTGGTTGACTAGGATGCATGTGACAACTAGTGTACACCATTTTTGGAATTTCACTGAGGCTAGACATGGAAAGGGTGAACATGATGGTGTCGAAGCATGTGTAAAAAGATCCCCAGCTAGAGAGGAGTTGATGTACCAAGGTGATGCTAAGTTGATCGATGCGGCAAAAATTATGCAATGGTGTAACTCCATAATGGGATTAGGTAATCAAGGTAAGTCTATGGTTTCTAGATATTTTTGGCTGTTAAATGAATCTAATATTGCAAACTACCACTTGATTGTTATGCATTTATAGGATCGAGTGAGCTTAACTCATTTAGAGGTTCAAATGAAAGTTCATTTCCTATTTATACAAGAGATATTGCATGTTTTTGTCCTTCATGTATGGATTTTGTATGGTAATATTGTGAGCCAAAAGAGTGGGTTGATGAATGGTCTTGTAGACATTTAGTTCCCATTGAAACATATCAAGTTCCACAAGCACTACAGTTGAACCAAATGGAAGTATCAGTGAACTTTGACCATGTATCTAACCTAGTGCAACTAGGAATTGTGATTTATTAACTAGTTGAAATTAATTTTTTAAGTCATTTTATTACATTTTACATGGTTTCGAGAATTAACTTATTCACTCAATGAAATGTAGTTCATGTGTATGCAGTTATTGTTGATGAGAATAATGAAGAAGGAATAGATTCTTTTTTGTGCCATTTTATAGAGGGGATAAAAAAAATTGACTACCATAATCACTAATGGAGAGGGTATTGAGTATCTAATAAGGGCTTTTGTTATCACAATAACATGGGTTAGAAACTACCCTATTCTGAACTTAGATGTTTGGTTGTTCGAGGAATTTGACACATAGGCATATTCTTCATTACTCTAACCTTGTTGCAACGAATATTCAATTGATTAAATATTGAGGTAGACCACTTAATAAAAACTTATGGAAAGTTCTTAGATCTGACCACAAGGCAATACTTGACACTATAAGGGTTTGAGCTTATCCACAAGGTTCAGTAGATTAAATTTGGGCCAATAGTAGGTATTCATTATGTTGGAGCTAATGAGTCCAATCATTAGATAGTTTTCTTATGTTTTTATAAAAGTTCATAGACATTACCATACATTTATCTTATACATATTCCCACACTATACTATCTTTTTATGCTTATTATGAAATCTTGAACTGATTAAAAGTATATGGAAATATGGTTATGATGTGATAGTTATTGCATAATTTATGTGTGGATATGTATGGAATGTAATTGGTATCTGTACTTAGCTATGGTTGTTAGTATTGTGTGCATGTTTTGTGAACTAATTTTTGGAATATAGACTATATCCCACAACAATTGCAAGGTGCAACCTGCAACCAAAGAAGTTCCTAAATAGAAAATTAGGGGAGGTTCTAGAAAAAATGGAGCACAACTACAGAATGGAGGCATTTAATGAAGATGATTGTACATCATTATGACACTCAATAAAGATGTTGGAGGAGAATAACCCTACTACAATTGGGATTCTAACATAACTGATTTGAGAATTCCACATTCTAGTTCTATTACAATAGAGTCATAATCCTACTTGGACTCTTCTTCCTTTTTAGTTGCAATTTATATTGCTGATTCCTTATCACGCTCTAATATCTAGGGAGTGGTGATTATGGAACTTCAATTTAGAGTCTTGTTTTAATAAAATCCCATGTGCCTATCTGTATGGCTTAGTGGTTGAGGTTAGGGAGCTAGTCAGTTAATTGATTTTTATGCAAGAGTAGATATAGTTACCAGATACTTTCAATTAGTTGTTTCTTATGCAGACAATTTTTTTTGCAAGTATGGATGTGTTTGGTGGTATTTTCATTAATTTTTTCATTGATTTCAACACAGTTCAGGTTGATTATAGATGGTAATTGTATAGTTGAGATACTCTAGAACTACTTAGAGTACATGGAGCTATATTTATGAAGTTGGTGTGTGTTCTGAAGTGTGCTCTAGTATTGTGCTTCACATTTCTTCTGTGTGGATCTTTAGTTGTGTTCATGAGCTTCAATGAAAAATATATTTTGAGTTTTAGCATTTGGATCGATGGAGAGTGAAAGATGTGTTCACTGGTGTGTGAACTGGGAGAAATGTTTTGGCTCCGCAGTCTTCTAGTATTTGGTTTCAGTTCTGGGAGATGACTCATATTGATGGTTTCTATGTTCTGAAAAATGTGCTTATGATTTGGCGCTCCGAAAGACATGCTCCAGAGCTCCTGTGTGTTGTTGGTTGGTCTGGTTGGACTATTAGATTATTTTGAGAATGAAGAATGTTGTAGTTGTTGTAGATGTACCTGAAGGTTTCTTAGAGATGGTAAAATGTCTAGTGAAGCGTGTTGAGTGATCCATGTGTGATCTCTTGTTGGATATGTGTTTACTTCAAAGATTATTGGTGTTTTCATTAGGTTTGGCCGACCTGGTGTCTACACGTTACATTAAGTTTTTGCATCGAATTAAGAAAGTGTGTGATTGATCCAAGATTTTTTTGGGTCATAATTAAATATCTTATTGGTCCTCTCTCATTCTTATCCACCGTAGGAATGTTGAGTAGACGACCTGATTTGAATTTGCAATTTGAAGAATGTTTAGCCGACCTTGGAGAATTTTTCTAGGGTTGAAGATGGTATAAAATAAAATCAAGTTATTACGAATTGATCATCCATCCATTAATAAAAAGAAAGCAAGTGTGTGAACAAGTACAAAATGTAGAGTGTGCAAGAGTGAATCAAGGCAACAGTACTTTGATGTGTTAGATTCTTGAAAACGGTGAGTTGATGGTGTCTACAATTTTTTGATCAAGTTACGAGTGTGTGGAACCTTTCTGGTGGATCTTTATTTATCTTTCCACTTATGTAGGTAGTGAGCCTCCACTCTTGGATAGTGAGTCCTTGTAGGTAGTGAGCCTTTGTATCTGGGCAATGAGCCCTTTGGTAGTGAGCCTCTGTATCCAGTATTGCATTATTACTATATTGTGAGCTAATCCTCACCGTGGTTTTTCCCTCATTGGGTTTTCCACGTAAATCTAGTGTCTCTGGTGTTTGCTTTCTATTATTTTAATTTCATGTTTACACTTAATAACAGATTGAAGTTAAAGTGGAATTGATTAAGTTTAAAGGTGAAAGTAATTTGATACAACTGGTTCACCCCCCTTTCAGTTGTCTTGTGCATTTCAACAATTTTTATTGTTCAAATCATGGTTTCATGAATAAGATATCTTAGCAGAATCTTATGAGATAGTTTTGGAGTTGTGCAATTAATGGTTTGAGTTATTATGATTGCATAATCTGAGAAGATAAATTTGGTTTAGATCAGTGAAAACATCCACTTAACCAAGGGTCACTTAAGGTAACTCTCATTCACTCCATTTCCTATTATTTCATTTTTGTTTTAGTAGTTACTTCCTAAATGAAATTTATGTTAAATAGATTCTTTATGTTACAATCATTGATGGATTCATGAATAGTTCTTGTTTCACAATTATATTGTAATTGCTTGAGTTTTTTGTGCTCTCGAGTGTAGTGTAGGTTTAGTTATCAGTATCAGTTAATTCCTAGCATTCATTTCTTGACAGTAATTAGTTATAGACTTATATTGTAGGTACCCGTAGCAATAATGTCAACATTAGTTCCTTTATTATTTTGTAGTTTTATGATTCCCCAACAAGTGTAACATATTCAATAGGATTATTTACGTAGTCTTAAGTCTTTGAAAGCACATATAGTTTTAGTACCATCACAAGTTTACTATCCCTAGTTGATAATTCAATGAAGGTCTTTCTAAAGGTTCAAGTGGACTGTTGAGTTAGTTTTTTCCCTCTGAATTGTGTGATTTCCACCAAGTTTACTAGACATTAGTAGGGAATCTACATTTTTAGTTCCATTGCTAGGGATGGTGCTACTTTCAAAGACTTAGTTTCTATTATTTTCAAGCTTTCCTAGTTTAGAATTTTCTTTCAATATTAGGAATGTTAGGTTTAATTTTTTCAAATACCAGAGAATTTCACTAACATTGTGCAGGACCCATTGCTATACAAAGTCATACCTATTGTATGTGGAGGCAAAGAGATGCTTTAGGAAGATTAAACCCTCAAATCAACAATCTAGATAGAACTATTAGGTCAACTTAAGGATGTTAGTATCAAAATATCCCTCATTCAAGCTATCAAGGATATACCAATCTATATCAAGAAAGCAAGAGACCTTTGTCTTAAGAAACTAGGGAGAAAGAGGAAGAACCCTTAGACAATTCATGTCTTAGGAAACCTTGTTGATATTATGCTAGGGAGTATAACGATCCCTAAATATAATAACCCTAGAAGTCTAGTAGTGGATGTTAAGATAAATCAGACACTTATCAAGAACACCTTGATTGACTTAGGGGAACCGATTAATGCCATGACTAAGGAATAAAATGTAGCTGCTTCAGCTAGCTAACCTTAAACCTACACCAACTATCTTACAGTTGGTAGATAGGTCGACATTGAAACCTAAGGGGATCATTCAATACTTAGTCAACATTAGATTCATGAGAGTATCTAGCAGATTTTATAGTCTTGCGGCCAAAGGTTAACCTTGTAGGATATCCACTTATTTTAGGAAGACCATGGTTAGCAACAATTGATTCATTCATAGGTTGTAGCTCTAGGAACATGATAATATCCAATGGGACTATAACCAAGAAATCTGTTCTCTATCCACCAGCCCAACCTTATGAAAAATTAGAGTAGACTATATGGCCTACGTTGGATGAAGAAGACCACTATTCCCTACAAACTCTCATGACTATAGAACACAAACCCTTGTTAGTAACCCAATATGAGGATGACTTAATTGACCATATCATATGGAATAACTATGGTAGGGACCCGCAACAACAAGACTATCTTTCATGTCTGTAGGATCCACTACAAAATATCATACCTACAATTTCATCAAAAGAAGTATCCCAGCTGTTCAATTCTCTTTTTCCACAACAATGTGTCCCTAACATTAGTGGACTTGATCTCTCATCTATACAATCAGAATCCAAAACATTGGAAATCATGTCAGGAAAAACATTGAACATCAACAATGGATTAACTTAGGAACAATAGTATTCCTTGAACATTGTGTTACAGGCACACACAACAACCTTTGCATGGGAGTACCATGACATGAAAGGGATTTATCTAGACCTATGCATGTATAGGATCTATATAAATTATGGTTTCAAACCAATTAGATAGGCCCAAAGGAGAATGGACCTTTCCTTAAGAGAAATAGTTAAGATTGAGATACAAAAATTACTTTGAGTGGGCTCCATTTATCCTATTTCTGATTAAAGGTGGGAAATTATTGTTTTCTATGCTAGGGAGATAGAATAATTGTGATCACTAAATGTGCAGATGCTTAAACAATGAAAAAAATTAGCATTAGTCAATTTAAACAAAGAAAATAGATTACTCCTATGAAATACTTGATCATGCTAGATATGCAAAAAGAAAATAAGAAACCAAAGTAGTTAAATGAAAGCATATGAAAGCAAGATCAAACTCTATCCCATAGTGGGAGTGGTGCTCCTTTGATGTGGAAAGGATGACCTTTCCCACCCACTTGATAAGCTTCCAAAATGTGATGAAGATGCAAGTGATGAAGATAAATGTGCCTATAGTGAAAATGCTTAAGATTGTGGATGATTTCTTCATAGAGAAGCTCTTTATAAATAGGGTTGAAGGGTTGAAGAATGAAGATATTAGAGGAATGTGGGACTAAAGTGGGAGACAATGATAATGTGACACTTTTCACAAGGCAAGTGGGTGAGGATGGAGCACATTTTGGGGAATATGCATAGTTAAGAGGATGTAAGAGAGATTAATGCATATGGTTGAGAGGAGTTAATGTTTGGGTAAGAAAGTCAAATAAATGGAGTTATTGGAGGAATATTCCCAAATCATATGCTTTTGTGAGGAAAATTAGGGTAATTAGTTAATTAAAATAATTATTTTCATGTGCAAGTTGGTTAGTTAATCAAGAGTTTAGTTTGACCAAGCTTGAGTCAAAGGCTAGAGAATGGGTAATGATGATTAGGAGTTAACTAATCTAGATTAATCAACTTGAAGGGATTAGGAGTTTGTGACATTTGATTTAAATAATTTGATTTATTAAATTAGATGAGAGGACTTTAGGGGACTTAATTAAATAATTTGATTTATTTAATTAAATTAGATGAACATGTTAGTGAATTAATCTAATAAATTGCTTTATTTGATTAATAGAAGAATTGATGTTAATTGATTAGATTTAGATGCATAATGTCAATTAGGATTATTTGCATGTCTACATTTTTCCCCTCTTTGAAGAAATGTACCAGTTGTGTTGGTTCAAAGACTGATGTTTCCAAGATCAAAATTCAAAAATTTCTTGATTTTTTTGGATGCCTCACTATTGCCCCAATAGAAAGAAGTACGCTAGTACACTACCCCCTTGAGAGATCGGGCAAAAATTCCAATTTTTGGGTCAAGCTCATGAAAAATATGCTTTATGGATGTATGGATGTATGTATGGATGAGATTCTTAGACTAACATATCTATATTATGACGACGATGCAAATGAGAGGTTCTTAAGATGCTTAGAATAACAAACCTATATTATCATAAACAAATTAAATGATGATGCAATACATGTGAGATGAATGATATTTCCTATTATGATGATATGTATGATTATGCAAGATGCTAACGGTTTGTGGATGCAAGATAGATGTATTGATGTTTTGGTGAATGTCATGATAACATGTTAGCATGAAAGAGGATAGAAGAATGAGAGTGATCAACCCTTGATTCTGAGAAGATGTAGAAGTCCAACAAGTCTATGAGTCTTCAAGACTTTATTAGATATGATGATGAGTGATGATGATGTATTGCTTATCAGGGATTGAGGGCGTAAAGAGCACAAATTTCCTTATGTTTGATAACACACATAGATACGATGAATCAAGGTATAAACAACCAGGATTGCATGGTATCTAGTGCAATGGACTTTGACTCAACAAAAAAATAGGAGTGTCCTTGTTCACACCCAACATATGAAACCTTATTAGGATGTACTTCAAACATTTTTAACATCTCAGACCAAAACATAGAAAGGAAAAACCTTCCCATGTAATAGTGAACAAGTTGTTCAAAATATCCTCCCTACATACCTAACAAAGCAAGTATCACTGAGGTTATATTACAAGAATATCCAAAAGCACAATAGAAAAAAGATAATGATCAATGCCCCATTCCTTTCTCTCTAAATATTTTTAGATTAGACATCAACGAAAGGTCATTGGAATGAGCGCAATAAGATAAATCACAATAAAATATCAAGTACACAAACAAGTCAATGTTCTTCAAGACTAAATTACGATGATGTTTGATGTTGATGTCTATTGTAGGAATGATGCATCCTAGGACATGATGTTATTAGATTATTGTGAGACTAATGGGATGATGGGCTAATGATACCAAGACTTGATCAACTTGTTTACCTATTGACCTAGACTTAAGACCTTGACATTTCAGTTTACACTTAAATTTGCTATACTTGTTTTTGATTGTGTTGCCAAAGGTTGAAGGTGATGATTGATTTATTGTGAGTGGATTTTTATTATAGGTGAAAGTGAAATGGGACAAATGATTTTGTTTTTTTTTTAATGTTTTTGGTATTTTGAAATGTTTTGAGGATGTTTTAAGCTTTTTGAGATGTTTTACAAATGTTTTGATTTTTAAATTTTCCAATGTTTATCTATTTTCTGAGATTTTGACCAAGAGCCTAACCTAAGGACCTTAGGGGCTGATCAAAGATTAGCATTGCCTACGGTATACACACATAGACCACGTAGTTTGACTGACACATATGCATTTATTGATGAAGTATGAACATGTGTGGATTGTCAGTTTATTATGGCGAACTCCTAAAGGACTGACCTAATGTCTCGGGGGTTGATCAATGATTAGCCTTTGCTACATTCAAGCTCAAATACGACGTAGTTCAACATGATGACTATGTTTTTTAATTTTTCTATTTTTAACCTATTTCTGGTTTTTTGATATGTTTTGGATGTTTTTGGATTTCTTGATTTTTGAATGTTTTTGGATTTTCTGACGTTTTAAGTAAGATTTCAAGAATATACATGAATCCAATCTGATGCAAGGTATATGAACATGCCCCTAGTGTGATGCAATAGACTACCTCGATATAGGTAGGACAAATTAACCTTAGGAATGTGCGAAGTAGTACTAGGGTGGAACATGATACCGACACAGGATCAAGCTATGATGCGGACATGGTTGGGTGATGGAAGGATCAATGGAATGTGATGCAATGGAAACTGATTCCAAACAAGCCGAAGAATCCTTGGTGGATGGAAAGTGCTTATTTACACAAGGCGCTTGATTGCCAGGTTTTCACCAAGGTACTTGCCCAAAGCACCACCCAAGTGGTTTTCACTAGATGATGATTTTTTTCATTAATGTTTTCAATCCTTTTTCTGAATTTTTTTTTAATATATATATATATTTTTATTTTTTAAATTTTTTTTATTTATACCTTACAAGTTTAGGCATAATTTTTTTTGAGATGGGAGTTGTTGATGGGATCCTATAGAGGCTCCCCTTCTGGTGTGGACAATTGATATACTCTTGATTTGTAACTTGTTGTGATGATGAAGGGTCCTGACTAGTTAGGTTCAAACTTACCTTTGTTGTATGGATTAGGCACATTCTTCTTATTCTCTTTCAACATGATCTCTCTGACTTGGAAGGAATGACTCTTGATATTCTTATTATATCTCCTTTTCAGATGATTCTGATAAAATTTAAGTGGTTCAAAGCATCCATGTGTCACTCATCCAATAACTCCAGCTCATTCAACTGTGATACTTGATACTCTTCATCAGTAATAAGATTCTACAATGAAATTTTGAGGGATGGGAGCCTAACTTCAATTGACAAGATGGATTTTGATCTATAGACCAGGGAGAAAGGGGTTGCACCTGTAGGTGTGCAGATACTCATTCGATAGGACCATAAGGCGAGATTTAGCTATAGGTTCCAGTCATGACCAACTTCATTGACTATTTTCTTTAGGATTTTCAAGATGGTTTTATTCATAGCCTCAACTTGGCCATTACCTTGAGGGTAATAGGGGGTGGAGAAGCAGTGTTGGATATTGAATTTTTGGCATAACTCACAGACATCCTCATTTTTGAAGGGTGTTCCATTATCAGAGATAAGGGCTTGAGGAACACCATAATGGAAAATGAGGTAATTCAAGATGAATTTGAAATTTTTCTTCTCTATGATATAGGTCATGGGGATGGCCTCTACCCACTTTGTGAAGTATTTTGTGCTAGTGATAATGAACTTGTGTCCATTAGATGAGGTGGGAGCTATTTTTCCAATGAGATCAAGCCCCCATTGTGAAAAAGGCCAAGGTGTTACAATCGGTTGGAGCTCTTGAGATGGTGCATGGATGAGGTCTCCATGTTTTTGGAATTGCATACACTTTCAGACATAGTCATGGGCTTCTTTCTCTATCGTAGGCCAATATTACCCCATCCTCAATAGTTTCTTGGCCAAGGTCATACCACTAGAATTTGAACCACAAATACCATCGTGTACCTCTATTAAAATATTCAAAGCTTCCTCGAGGTTAAGGGATTACAAGAGGGTTCCTTCGATACTTCTACGATAAAGGGTGTCACCTAAGGTAATGAAACGGGTTGACTTTTTAATAAAGGTTCTTTTGAGGTTTGGGGTGAGGTCGGCGTGGAGGACTCCTATTTTCAAGTAGATGAATATGTCATGGTACCAAGGATCACTGGGACCAACGATTTCACATACGAACTCAAATTTTGGTACCTCGAAAGATGGTACAAGAAGCTGCTCTACAAGGAATTCATGTTTATAGACGTTCGTTGGGATCTCTAGTAAGGATCTAATTGTAGCCATAACATCTGCTACTCTATTGTTTATGATTGGTATTTAATCAAATGTTATGTTGATGAATAATTACTTGAGATCCTCCACCAAATTTTTATACGAGGTAATTTTATCATCCTTAGTTTGGTATTCATCATTGACTTGATTGATAATCAATTGTGAGTCCCCATAGACTTTGAGTGTCATGATTTTCCATTGTACCATGATATGAAGTCCTATGACAAGGGCTTCGTACTCTGTAATGTTATTAGTACAAGGGAAAGATAACCTGAATGATTTCAGGATACAATCCCCTTATGATGTGATGAAAATGACTCCTTCTCCTAACCCATGTTGTGTATATGATCCATCAAAATATACCTTCCAATGATCTTCTACACTAAGGTTGAAAATGGACTTATCTAGAAATTCTGATACTAGTGGATTCTCGGCATATATAGGTGCTTCAACCAATTGATCTGCAATTACCTGTCTCTTGAAGGCTTTCTGTTCCACATATTCAATGTCGTATTATGTCAAGATCATGACCCACTTGGCCATTTTTCCTATGAGTGTTTCTTTAGAAAGTAGATACTTTAGGGGGTCTATCTTGGCAATGAGCTTTATCTAATGAGCCAACATGTAGTGCCTAAAATTTTGTGAGGAAAACACTAATCCAAGGCAAGCCTTCTCAATGAACGTGTAGTTGAGCTTGTGTCCCACTAAGGTTCTACTAATATAGTAAATGGCTCTTTCCTTCCTTGTTTCATCATGCTGAGTTAAGAGAGCCCCAAGTGATGCCACTGTAGCTGATATGTAAAGGATTAATGGCTTGTTTTGAATTGGTGGCATGAGGACTTACGATGTCAGTAAGTATTCTTTTATTTGATTGAATGCTTGATCGCATTTCATGTCCCATTTATATGCTACCCCCTTGTGGAGTAGATGAGAATATGGGATGGTTTTATCTACTAACTATCCTATGAATCTAAGGATTGATTGAAGCCTTCCATGTAGACCCCTCAATTGTTTTAGTGTTCGTGGTGCTTCCATATCAAGGATTTCTTTGAATTTTGTAGGGTCTATCACAATTTCCCTCATTGATACAATATACCCAGAGAGCTTTCCTGATTGAACACCGAAGACACATTTCTTAGGATTGAGTCATACCTTATATTCTTCCAGTCTGTCAAAGATTGGGCCCAATGTTGATATGCAGTCTTGACATTTTCTTGACTTGGCTAGTATGTCATCCACATAGTCCTCTACAGACTTATGGATCATGTCATGAAAAATTAGATTCATAGCCCTTTGATATGTTGCTCTGATGTTATTTAACCCAAATGGCATCATATTCTAATAGTAAGTGCCCCATGGATAAGTGAAAGTTGTTTTATGTTGGTCATCCTTTGCGATCATGATCTGGTTGCACACTAAAAATCCATCCATCAATGATAACATTTTGTGCCCTGTCATTATATCTACAATCATGTCTATGTTAGGAAGAGGGAAATCATCCTTAGGGCATGCTTTGTTTAGGTCCCTGAAGTCGATACATATTCAGATGCCCTAATATGCTTGGAAATAGGTACAAGGTTGGAAACCCATTCAGGATAATCAATGGGTCATATGAAGTTGGCGTCAAGGAGTTTTTGTAGCTAAAGTTTGACCAATAATGTGATCTGCGTATGCATCTTTCTCAATTTATGTCTTACTGGTTTTGTCTCCAGATAGACTGATAGATAATGGACTACTACTTATGGATCAAGGCCTGGTATGTCAACATAGGTCCACACAAAATTCACTTTTCTTTCTTTCATAAATGTGGCTAGATTTTCTTGTTCCTCGGTCAAAAGTGACTTGGCATAGAAAGTGATGTGTGGTGTTTCTTCAGTTCCCAAGTTCATTGGGTTGCATTATTCTGCTAGTACTTCTGATTTTTCCTAATGGATGGAACTAAGGGGAAGATTGAATCCCTCATCCTTTGGCACCTCAGAGAGGTTTTCACCATTGGATACATCCTTTATTTTTACTATTTTTGGATCAGAAAGTACCACAGTGTGGTTTTCTCTTAGATATCTAGACGTTACTCTTAGATTTTCTATTTTGCGACTAAGAGATTGAAGCATTTCCCCATAGTATGCATGTGTGTCCAACTCTATGTAAAACCCTACTTTGTGATGGCCATACGATAGCTCATCCCTTAGTCCCATGAATTCTGAGAGAGCCTCATCATTTTCGAATGTGTCTAAGATCGATGGTCCTCATTGGTCACAATCGATGAGTTGGGGGTAAACGAGTTTTAGTTTGGTGGCTTGGGTATTTGACTCGAAAGACATGGTGGTGATCATAAAGAGAGAGGAGTCCTCAAATAGCATGGGTAAATCAGATATGGGATCATCAAATGGACTACTAAGTGACACGGGTACCGACGGGGACGCTTTTTTTGTTTTAACCATAGCACCTTTGCCAAGTATGGTTATCTTTGCAGGGGTACATCCGAGGCCAAGATTTTTAAGGCACTTCTCAGGAATGATGGGTTCTAATAGACTGTTGTTGTTTTTCTTGAGTTTCTCATTTTTGTCGTACCCCCATCCGAACATTAATTGTAGACCTTTGTTGTCATCCACCATTGGAAGATCAGGTGTGGGTCTTTACTCTTGATATAACAAGTTTGATACATCTTTTTCATTAACCACCTCTTTGCTTAGGTCTCCCCACTTTCTAAAGGTGGTAGGTTCTGCTTTGAAGGTCTAAGATGTTGGGTCAATTGGCTATGGTTTTCTATGAGATTTGGGAGATTGAGGTAACTCTCCTATCACAAAGGTGCTCTTCTGTATTTTATAGTCCCCATAACCCTCATCTCGGATTACAGCCTTGATGTCTTGGATATCTGATATGGGGGGTGCCTTTGTCTCAGAGGTGGAGGCTAAGCTGGATGGGTCTACATGAGGGGACGTGGGTCCTTCATCATTTTTCGAGACTTGGAGGATCTTATAATACTTGGCCTCCAAATTTTTGCAATAATAAAAGGGTTTTGGGTCGCCATGGATCGTGACTTCTTGATTCTGGTAGGGGAATTTGACACATTGATGGAATGTGGATGCGATAGCTTGCATCTCATGGATCTATGGGCGTCTTAGGAGGATATTATAGGGGAGCTCAAGGACCTGGCAAGTGGTCTCCATGATTGTTGGCCCCACTTGGATGGGGAGTTGAATGGTCCCCTGGGATACCCATTCTTGATCGTCATAAGCCCTAATAGTGTTACCTTTCCCCTTTTCGATGATGTCCTCTGAAAAGCCCGGATTCCTTATCAGTTGTAAGGTGCAAATATTCAAACCTGCACCCCCATCCACAAAGACCCTTTTTGACTTTGTTCTTATGGACCAGGAATTCTAGATGGACTGCACGGTTATGAGATGGTTGGGTTGGTAGATCATGTTCAGAGAAGGTGAGGAGATGTGGGGTGGTGATATGTTTGACCATAGCTTGAAACTAGTCTATGTCAAGGTTTGTATGGATGGAAGATGTAGTCAATGCTTTTTCTAGGATGTCCCTATGTGCGGGAGATATTTTTAGCAACTTGGTGATGGAGATTTGGGCAGGGGTCTCTTTTAGCTACTCTAAGACACTATAACCAGTAGAGTTAATTTTGGATTGGTGGTTGGTGCCTTGGGTGGTGGTGAAGGTTTTGGGATAGTAATTTTTCTGCTATGTGTGGTGACTCCACACTCAGCTCTATGTCCTTTGATATTAACAACCATCACCCATTCATCCAAAGATGTGACAACATGGTCATAAATTTGGTTCACATTGTGGTAACTCTTTCCTTTACCATTGGTGTTTCCTTTATTGTGATCTGGCATCAAATTCGTGTATATTTTGAGGTCTCAATTACCTGCTAGTTGTTTAATGGTTATAACCTTATCTTTGATGAGATCTTGGATAATATTTTTAAGGCTCATACAGCTGGCTGTTGTATGTCCCTTTATTGTATGAAAGTCATAGAGGTACTTCTTGTTATACCATAGTGGTTTGACTTGAGGCTCCTGATAATTTTTGTAAATAGGGAGTGTGATAAGGTTTTCTTGTACCAACTGCTGCATGAAAGACTCAATTGGCTCCTATAGTGGTGTATATTTCTTTTTTGGTGGGTATTTATTCTTTTGGGGTGGTCCCCCTTGAGCATTGACGTTGTTAACTGCCTGATTGCTGGGTTGTTGTTGTGATGTGTTGGTTTGCGGGGTGTTTTGTGTGTTTTTTGGTGGTTGTGTATATGTTTGTTGCTATGTATTTTACCTTGGGGCACTGATAGCAACTTTTGTGTCCACAACACCATTGTTAGTGACATTTTTTTTCTAGCCCATGTGTGAGGTTTGTTGTTGTAACTCATCAAAGGTTGATTGTCTTGGTACATGGGTGTTCCACCTTGCACTATAAGGAATCTTTCGATGTTGAGCGCCTTAGGGATCAATTGGTTGTGTATTGTTACATGCATTACATTTTCAAATGAAAGGACAAGGTCCCTTCAAGGTTGGAGATGATAGTCCTGATTTGTTGTTCTTCTGGCATAGCCCATTTTCTCTTATTGGCATTGGATCACCATTATTGTAAGAATTTTGCGAATGTTTCTCCCTTGGCTTGTTTTAGGCTAGATAATTCTTCTAACATCACTTCCATGCCCAAGTCAAATGAATAATTAATGATGAACAAGTACATAATTTCTTGGAACTTTTTAATGCCAGGGGGGAGACGGGAGAACCACTCCATTGCTGGACTAGCCAAGCTTCGAGGGAAGAGTCACATTAGATAAGAATCATCACCTGTGACCTCCATATAGTGTACACGCAGAATTCCCTAATGCGATCTTTAGGATTTCCATTTTCTCAGTATTTATCGAACTTCAATATTTCAAAGCCTGGTGGAAATGGAACCATTGCAATGCTTCTACCAAATGGATAGGAGCACAAATTCCCTTGTGTGTGTGATTTCTTTGTCTTTCTTGATTGTGTATCCTGTATTTGTTACGAGAGAAACTTAACTTGTGTCAACAAATAATTTTGTGGATCAAGTGGTGGGATGTATGTGTTTTGAGACGGTGTCGTTGTTTGGGTGACAGATGGGATGGGTTGTGTGTTATGATTTTGCTGTGTGTTTGTGAAAGGATGTTGGAAACTTTGTCGTACAATCAACACTTGTTAGTACACTTGTTGTTGTTGATGTGCCAATAATGCTTGTTGTTGTTGTTGTTGGGCCAACAATGCATGTTGTTGGGCCTGTTTTTGTGTGGTTTTTTGTTGTTGCGTTATCAACGCTTGTTGTTGTGCATGTTGTTGTAAGGCTTGTTGATAGGCTTGTTGTTGTAACAAGGCTTGTGCTTGTGCTTGTTGTGCTTGGTATTGAGCTTCAGCTTGAGCTTAAGCTTGGGCTTGTGCTTGCACTTGCTATTGTGCTTGTTGTTGTTGTAGCAAATCTTATGCTTGCACTTGTGCTTGAGCTTGAGCTTGTGCTTGAGCTTGTGCTTGATTTCTTGAGCTTTTGCTTGAGCTTGAGCTTTTTCTTGTGCTCGAGCTTGTTGGGCTTGAAATTGTTGCAAGGCTTTTTGGTAAGCTTGTTGCATTTCTTGTAATGTGATACTATATTGGTTGGCCATATTTGGATTTAGAGGTGGAGGTGGGAGATTTTGTGGGATGGTGTGAGATGGTGTGATAAAATTTTGTTGGGGTGTTTGTTGAGTGATGAAAAGGGGTTGTGTGGTGGATGGTGTATTTGGATTGATAGTTGATATGTTGAGTCCTTGTGAGACTATATTTTGAGACGTTTGGGGTGTTGTAGATGATGTGATGATTGGTTGGGAGATTTGGATTGGTTCCACTTGGTTTTGTGATATCAGTGGCATGTTTGGAGGATTTGGTATGATAGATGCATTGATTTAATTTGTGCTTGGGTTGATTTGGTTTGATTGGTTTTGGATTGATGTGTTGGATGGAGGGATTTGCCCCATACCGTGCATTGGTGTGGATAATGATGGCAAGATAGGGAATGGTAGGAAAAGTTGTGACGTATTTCCTTGTGAAAGTGAAGATGAGGCATTGAAAGTCCCTACTTTCCCAAAAAATTCAACTTGTCCTTGTGATACATTGGGGAGAAAACTTTGTGTATCAAGAGGGTATGTTGATGTTGCAAAAAAGGTTTAGGGATTGTTTGTATCATGGAAAATTAGTGGCACATATGGATGTTTAGGGTCTTGTGGGATGGTGCTAGGCATACCCAAGATTTAGTTTGCTTCCAAATTTTGGTTTTTGGCAAGTGGATGTGTTTTAAGAGATTGGAGTAGTGAACTTGCCTTTGTTATTATTGGTTGACATGGGGCGTGAGATGATGATGGTTGGTTGATTGGTTGGATGATACTCAGAAATGAAGTTGTAAATGATGTTTGCGGTAGGTTTCTCAAAGGTTGTTCAACAATAGTGCTCACATCAAAATCGGAAGGGAGTTTAAGCCTTCTTTTGCCAATCCCAACATGTATTGAGTAGGATTTAACCGCATGACTGTGTCAACAAGTTTGTGAGTTTCTAGATTTTAAACTAGTTCAAGTATTTCATCTTGGGACATCTCCTTGAATTTATTCATGACATCCTCCACTTGGAAACCTCCCTCTTGAGGATTTTGAGGTATTTGAGGAGGATTAAGTGGAAGGTTGATGGCAAGTGGATGTGTTTTAAGATCTTGGAGTAGTGAACTTCCCTTTGTTATCATTGGTTGACATGGGGCGTGAGATGATGATGGTTGATTGATTGGTTGGATGATACTCAGAAATGAAGTTGTAAATGATGTTTGTGATAGGTTTCTCAAAGGTTGTTCAACAATAGTGCTCACATCAAAATCAGAAGGGAGTTTAAGCCTTCTTTTGCCAATGCCAACATGTATTGAGTAGGATTTAACCACATGACTGTGTCAACAAGTTTGTGAGTTTCTAGATTTTAAACTAGTTCAAGTATTTCATCTTGGGACATCTCCTTGAAGTTATTCATGACATCCTCCACTTGGAAACCTCCCTCTTGAGGATTTTGAGGTATTTGAGGAGGATTAAGTGGAAGGTTGATGGATATCCTAGGGTTGAATTTTGTTTATGTTTGACTTAAATCACTTGAGGTTGATGTTTCTTTATTTTTCTCCATGATCATTTTGTGTTTTGACCTTGTTTGGACCATAAAATTAGGATCAACTTTTAGGAATATGGAAGGTAAACCTATAATTCCTTAGGTTGATCTAAAATTTAGGTACAAAAAGAAAATCTATGATGTTTTAAGGATCAAATGATGATGATGTGAGGGATGAATGATATGGATGTTTGAACTTTTGAGAACTTTGGATGACTACTAGACTTTAGGATTTATGATTTTGATTGGTTTTGATTTGGATAATGGACTTGTAGATCCCAAGATGCTAGATGTGATCTTGAGGTAAACTTTTCCGAAGGGGTGCTAATTTAACTAAATGTGTGAGAAAGGATTCATTCCCACACACTTAGTTAAACAAGATGATTTTGATTTTGATTTAAGGATTTACCAAAATTATAGCATAGTTGATTTTCCCAAAGTTCTAAAAATTGTTTGTGAGATGGGTTTTGATAAATGTTGTGACAAATGGAAGTGTTGGTTTGATCCTAGATGAACCTAGAAAGACTTTGTTAACAATACCTTGAGGTATTGAAGAACATGCTAGACCTCTAAAGTTTTTCAAATCAATATGATCCAAGAAGAGGTTCATATTGAGCATACATGTCCTGATTGTTGAGCAGAATAAGTCTATAAAACCTTGTTACCTTATTGCTTATCTTGGTGTATTGTTTTAAGTTGCACTTTCTAATATATCTTTTGATAGCTTTTTGAGTATGACACCTAAACTTGAAGTTTTTGCATAAAGACTTTTGCTTTGGAATCTTGACTTTGTGGGAAATCATGGGAACAAACACATATGTGGGGTTCAATTGTCTTTTATCTTGATTAAATGGATTATTTTTACCACATCAACACATCTTGTTTAAATTCCAAACTAAATGTCTATGTATTAGCTATTTTTCATTCCACAAGGTCCATTATGTGAAAATCAAAGAGTCAAGGCCATAGTTTCCCTAGGTTGACTTTGGAGAGAGTAAATTGAGATATGAGCCCAAATATTTAGAAGCCTCTAAGGATAAAATCCCTAGGGACAAGCAGTAATACTTGGATCCTTCAAAGATATTAACTCTTTCCAAAGGGTTTGAAATTTTGATGATTTTTTTAATGTTTGTTTCAAAGTTTGAGATCCAAGCAATGTGTTTGAATGACTCACAAATTGCACAATCCTAGGTTTGAAATGGCCATACTTTTTGAGTCCCCACTTGGATTTTTCTAAACACTAAGACATTGCGAATAGTTAGAGATTTGGCAACACTAGCTCCCCTCCATGGCACACACTTCTCGGGACCACCAAATCTCAAAATCTTGAAGATCCTAAGGATTTTTTTGTTTCAACAATGAATAGTACAAATGTGGGGTGGCTTTAGAATGACCGTTCTTGCACAACAAGTATTAAGGATTTTTGGTAACTAAACAATTTGGTTCTTAGTAACAAACCAAGGACACCTAGTTATATGTGCACTTGCTTTGCCACTTAAGGATCTTACTACCATTCTTATTCCACTTAAGGCATGGTACTAGGTGCAGTATGTTATACCATCCAGGATAGAAGGTACTTTCTCATGATTTCCCAACCTTTAATATAGCTCACCGGTAAACGTTCTCACAAGAATGTGCCTATGAGTTTCCCATTGCGGGGTGTGTCTCATAGTGATTCCTCTCTTAAGGATGACACAAAGCATAAAAGTGTCCTTAAGTATTTCTCTTCACCCAAGATCACACGAAGCGCAAGGGGATTGGATACATACTATAAGTGTACACAAACAAGATCACATAATTCAATCACTTTTTTATTTTAGCCTTCGAATATATCATGAATTCATTTTAAAGCACCAAGCTAAGTGTGAGTTTGTCTTGTTCAATTTTAGCCCACAAAGCAATGTCTAGTAAGTTTCTAATGTTCAATTTTAGTCCAACTTGAAAAAATCAAATCAATGATTAATTTTAAACCCAAATTGATCTAGTTAGCCTAAAATAGAAAATAAAAGCAGAAAATGGATGCTCTAGACTATTATAATAAGAATTTAAAAATGCTTTTTCAAGTTCAAGTTCAATGCCGACTTCCAACTCAAATATGCTTGTTATTTGATTCCCATGTGAGAGAGACCACCATTGTTTCTTGATGCAAACCTACAAACATTACAAAACAATCACAAATAATATTTATGCATACATTGCAAAACTATAGGAGTATGCACAAGGCATGTCAACTATTGCACTCAAAAATTTTAAGGAAATTTGTTTATAATAGTTATTTTGGAAGTTCTTTTCTAGAAATAAACTAATTCGCAAGTAGTATGTCTAAAATATTAGCAACATTTTACATAAGATTGCCTAACATTATTACATTTGCAAATGCTCTATGATTTTACAACAGATGAGTTAGTTGAGCTTGATCAATGATAGGTAAGTTTATTCTTTCTTTACACACACAAGCTATATAGACTACAATTACTATGTCACTACCGGTAGCTTAGATTACTTTCTAGATTTTGTCATTCTTTCGATGTTAAGCTTTTTTAAGACAAAACAGGGGAAACCAATAAGAACCTTTTCAGTTAAAGAAACCAACAATAATTACCAACTACAACTGTAATCACTCAAGGAATAGGAAATGAAAATAGAAAAAACAAAGACTTTAAATGCCTTAATTGATAATAAAGGCACCTCTTCCTACTATTGAATTTTTTCTAATAATAAATGGCTTTCTTGCTATTGAAATCTGCCAATAATAAAGGTGCCTCCTCCTAATTGCAATCAATCACTAGTCAATCCCCCACACAGCAACAACTTTGAAGATTGCAAGACTATGATGTATGAAATCATCTCAATTAGTACCAAAATATAAAGATCTCATGCAAATCGTACAATTATTCTTAGACAACAATATCTCATGAATACATTAACTATGTATTTATGTCATTGTGCCCAACGCATTAACCTTACCTTCCAATCTAATGCTTGAATCGAGATTAAATAGACACTCCCTTGAATGCATATCAAATCACTTGAATTCATTTTAATCAGTATTAAATAGTGCACAATGAGAATGAGGGCCTGAAGCTTGAAGTATTAAGTGAAGGTCAAATGCAAGGATAAAGATGTTGCAAATGCAGCTCGCTTTCAATCTCTGTAAACTCAGTTCTTCAAAATATATAGTAAAGAAGCTCTCGAGATTAGTGCATCCTTGGCAAGATGAGAGATCTTTGAGTTCAATCAACTATCAAACACAGACATAAGCAGATTAGTTTCATTGAAAAACTGATATCTTTGACTCCAGGAGCTAAGTTTGAAGGTGGTGTATTTGATGTTCCAGCTCTCTATTCACATTCAACTATTGTTTGAAATTTGTGGACAAGTTGGTCATCTAATGTAACAGATGAACAATACTTATCTGAACTTCAATATCTAAAGAAATTTTAAATTGAGAGAAAGCAACGTTACAACTAAAACATTTATAACAGTCTGATGACAATCATCATAGATAAGATTATGGGACGTCAGTGTTGCTTCCAATATATTTTATAATAATAAGTACGTAGAGAAGGTGTAGTTATAGGTCACCACAGTTTGAGTTTATCATGCTTGCTTAAGAAAAAAATTGAGGAAATCAAATTTCTTTACAGAGACTGAAAGGTCGCAACCCTACCCTGCGCAACACCTCTAGGGTAGGGATCTGCTCTTGATCGTTCAAATCTAAGAAAAAGAAAGATTAACTATCTGAGACGTAATTAATACCTAATTAGAAGATGTGGAAAACAAAACAAGAAGCTTGTTTTTTTCCTGTTAAATGATTTCATTACAAGTGCTTTGGTTGTGAGCTCAAAATTTGAATGATGGTCATCACATTTTTGCCTACCATGGAAGCATTAAATTTTGAACTAAAAAATGTAGATGTATCACTGAGATGTACCAATCATGCCTATTATAAATGTGTTTCAAATTTAACACTCCATTAATTTTGTATTCCTATCATTTAATGTTTTTGTGTTAATATGAAAACTAATTTGGGAGCAATAAAACACAATAATATGAAAACTGGCCCTCTTTATTGGATAGTAAAAGAAATATTCTAAATAATCATGACATTAAGTCAATTACAAAGCACGTAATCTCTAAGAAAAACTAATCTGCTACAAGTTTATTTTATTTTCCTACAAACAAGAATGCGGACTTAGGAAACGTCTTCTAAAAACTAATTTGGAGAAAACATATTCAAACATGTAGACTCATGAAAGAGATTGTGCAAACAAACAAGAATGCAGATTCATGAAAGAGCCCTACCTGGCACACCAATATGTGAGCACTAAACTTGCAAATGCTTAAACAATGTCAAACATTAGCATTAGTCAATTTAAACAAAACAAATAGATTACTCCTATGAAATACTTGATCATGCTAGATATGCAACAAGAAAATAAGAAACCAAAGTAGTTGAATGAAAGCATATGAAAGCAAGATCAAACTTTATCCCATAGTGGGATTGGTGCTCCTTTGATGTGGAAAGGATGCCTTTTCCCACCCTCTTGATAAGCTTCCAAAATGTGATGAAGATGCAAGTGATGAAGATAAATGTGTCTATAGTGAAAATGCTTAAGATTGTGGATGATTTCTTCATAGAGAAGCCCTCTATAAATAGGGTTGAAGGGTTGAAGAATGAAAATATTGGAGGAATGTGGGACTAAAGTGGGAGCCAATGAGAATGTGAAACTTGTCAAAAGGAAAGTGGGTGACGATGGAGCATATTTTACGGAATGTGCATAATTAAGAGGATGTAATAGAGATTAATGCATATGGTTGAGAGTGTAAGAGGAGTTAATGTTTGGGTAAGAAACTCAAATAAACGGATTTATTGGAGGAATATTCCCAAAGAACATGCTTTTATGAGGAAAAATAGGGTAATTAGTTAATTAAAAGAATTATTTGCATGTGCAAGTTGGTTGGTTAATCAACGGTTTAGTTTGACCAAGGTTGAGTCAAAAGCTAGAGAATGGGTAATGATGATTATGAGTTAATTAATCTAGGATTAGTCAACTTGAAGGGATTAGGAGTTTGTGATATTTTATTTAAATAATTTGATTCATTAAATCAAATGAGAGGACTTTAGGGGATTTAATTAAATAATTTTATTTAATTAATTAAATTAGATGAACATGTTAGTGAATTAATCTAATAAATTGCTTTATTTGATTAATAAAAGAATTGATGTTAATTGATCAGATTTAGATGCATAATGTCGATTAGGATTATTTGCATGTCTACAATAGCAATCTTCACCCTCTCTCATTCAAGGATGACCCTAGAGATCTCAATCCAATGGAGAAAGAGGAAAGAGATCTAACAATAGGGCTATCCTAGGGGCTGATTATAAACTAATGAGGGGTTCACCACCAATTTATGACTTGGAAAGATAAATTCAATGCAAGATGTAACACTTAGCCCTAATATGATGCAATGCTTCACTAAATGACCTAGAAAAGTATGTAAAACAAAATAGACAATTGTAGGATAATTGAATGTGTGCACCTGGAAACCTGGAGGAGATTGAATGAGGTTTTGGAATTCTAAATTTAATTTTGACTAGGACTCATATGCCAGGTTGGGTGAATCAGTCCCAGATTTGGGTTTCTATGCAAAAACAGGAATCTGGAAAATGGGTATCTAAATTTGTAAAAACCTAAATTTTGACCTAAACTAGGACTCATACACCAAAATTGGTGAATCAATCCAGTTGGGGTTTTTTGAAGCTTCAAGGTCTGAATCTAGTCTTCAAAGGTCTACTCTATGCTTCCCAATTTATTTCTGGATCTGAAACCACGATTTACAACTTGTAGAAGTCTTCCAAGTATCTCCAATGCAAGGTGACAACTTTGACAACTTTCTCCAAACTTTCTCTTCAATGTATCTTCAACCTAAACCTGCAAATCACACACTAAAGAGGGGAAAATTTTGTTTTGTTAGTGGATAGGGGTTTCTCTTGGTTGAACCCCATTTTGGTAATCGAACCTTGAAATGAAATGAAATAGGATGGAGGAATGATGAATGAACAAAATATGATGTTACAACTCACCAAACCCTAGCGAAGTGCTCCAAACATGTATGAGATGGCTCCAATGGATGTAGATCTTGACTCTTTGCTTGAATGTGATAGATCTTGAGTGAAATGCTAGCTTGAATCATAAAAACCCTACACCACAATTGTTAGCTCAAAAACTAACATGATGCATGAAATATTTGACATGATGTTTGATGCTTGAATAATGCTCTATAATGCTTGATAATCTACTCTTGAAGACTCTTGATGCTCTTGTAAACACTTGAATGCTCTTGTGAACTCAAACTTGCTATTATGAATTCTCTCACAAAATTCTTAGGTGAAAATGAGTGAAATAACCTTGTATGTATACTTAATTATGCAATAATTCTCAAAATTACAACAGTACCAGTCGACATCAGATCTAAAAGGATAAAATCCCACCAAAATTTTGAATTAATTTTAATTTTGGGCCGCACGGGACTCATAAGCCCAAGGTGGTGAATGAGTCCCATTAGGCATAATTTATGGGACCAAATTCAAAAATGCTTAGAAAGATGTAAAACCAGGATCGAGACCCAAAACCCTAGGTGGGACTCATACGCCCAAGGTGGCGAATGAGTCCCAGACCACCAAATCTAGGCCACACAACCTAAAAATACCTAAATTATGATTAGATGTTGATTAATGTCAGGATTATCCTCAAAAAGATGCAATAAATGAGGCTTTTGGATGCAAAGGCCAATTAAAGCATAAAGAAGCCCCATTATTTAATAAAACCATACAAAAGTGTGAAAGTGTGTTACAACACTTTTCAACACTCCAAAATAAGGTACAATTAATTTCATTTAGTTCACAAGGGCCCAAGACCTAATGTGAGTGTGTTAATCACATTAGAACACTAATTCAAGGTATTATTAAGCTTAATTTTATAAGGAGGGCCCAAACAAGTGTGAAAATGTCACCGACGACATTTTTCGACACTAAATTTAGCCCCCACTTTAGTGAGAGGATGAACCTACTTCAAACTCACACTAGAGTAGAAAAACTTACTTCAAGAGGGGTCCAAGTGTACTAATGCCAGTAAGATGGGATGGCAATGACCAAGAGGGGTGATCAAGCCCTCAGGATCAAGATCCCATGGAAAACCAACATAGGCACAAAAAAACACACATGAAGATAATTTAAAGAGCATCATAAAGGCACAATAATACATTCACAAACATGAAGAGAAAAATAAAAGGAGTGGATCAAGCTTCGATCATTTTTCCATTGCGATGTGGATCTGATCTAGGTTGTTTTTCCAAAAAAATGCAAGCTCACTTTGAGGCAATGAAACTTCAGGCTATCCACTGAGTGAGGATCCAAAAGAGGTGAGACACATACACACATGGTCAGTATGCACTCACACTTACACGCGAGTGGCTATGGGAAAGTCATGCCTCGGTTGGGTTTCCCGTCAAAAACCATACCAAAGTTATACCTCTTGATAACTTTAATAAGGTTCCACACAAAAATGATTTTCGAGCTTCATGAGGCAAGCAAAACTTTGTATGCTTGGAGCTCATGAACAATGAACTTCAAGCTTCATGAGGCAAGAAAAACTTTGTATTCTTGGAACTCACAAACGAACAAGATGGCTCTATAGGAATGCAAGATGTATTATGCAAGGTGGCCATATAACTGAAAATTCAAATATGAAAATAAGGAACATTCAAAGGAGCCTTGCTTAATTCATGTAAGGTCTTTAACTTAGGGGACATTGTGCTTAATGTCTCCAAGAGAGGATCAATCGAAGAATAAAATATTCACAACTTAGGGATGCAGTGTGTCACATCAAGCCACTAAGAGGAATGCAATATGCTAAGAGAGATCACACTCCAGAAGGAAATCACACCCAATGTCAACCACAAAGTGAAAGACACATCGCATAAAGTAAGAAGACTGCACCATGAAACATGAAAAAGAAAAATGTGAAAGAATAATGCTAATGTATGCCCCCACTTTAAAGGAATTTCTAAACATCATACTGTGAGAAATTACTTTAAAGTAGCAAATGATAAATGCTAATAATAAAGAGGACATGAGAGCTAACTTGTAAATCCCTATGCCAAGTCATATGTTTCCAAATGAAGCTACATCATGCGAAAGAATAGAGAAAAAGGGGGTTTCCCCAAAAATGAAAACATAAAACACATGAGGGATCTATGGATTTGGGGTCAGTATGTTCTTGCTAAAATGTTATTATAGAGCTCATAACTATCATCATTCCCCAAATACAAATAGAACTAAAAGAATGACACGAAGAGAGTGAAAACAAAGAAAAATTCTTTCAGGTAAACATGGAAGAGACATGATTGTCTCGACACCTTACAGCATCCCCAAAAGAAAAACACAAGAAAAATGAAAAAGATAAATGGAAAAGTGAAAAGATGTATGACATAGAGAATAATGGAGGTAAAAATAGATGAATTCCACTAAAAGAGAGAGACATCAAACAAAACATCATGGAGGATCACATTACGCACATGCAATCATAAATATAAAAAAGAAATAATGCAAAATTCTAGTAAGGAACGTGTGAGTCAACCTATGAGCAGGTCATCTACATCCCAATCATGTTCATGATATATAGAAGGTAGACAACTATCCAAAGGGACAATAGCAAGTGCCAAACTAGGGCCATCACTAGGTTCAACACTCTTCTTAGGAGAATTGTTGTTTAAGCTCATGGAAGAGGAAAACAATGTATTCAATTCATTATGCACCTCCTCGTCAATTTTAGCAACTTCCTCATCGTCATCTAAGTTAATCATAAGAAGAGTTCAAATGATAATGTCCAAAGGAGGGTTTGGCTCTTGTTGTGATTGCATTGTAGCGTCTTTTTGTGTCAGCAAAGGGGGAGGCTCGTCATGCTTTGCTTCAATCAAGTTTAGATTTTTATTTTCTTTGTTGTTTGTTTCATTTAACTCGCGATCAAGGGCATGATGTCTATGCCTACACTCTCTATCACTTTTGTTTCTTTTAGTTCTACTTTCAAGTTGTGTTTGTGTAGGAGTGGGTTGATCAACCATAGGTTTCTTTTCTTCCCAAAGGGTAGGAACGAAAGGAACCATGGGAGGCTATTCAACCACTTTCTCTTTGACTTTGTAAACTTGTTTTATCCTAGGAGGCATGACAGGATTATTTTTGTTATCTTGTGGTCTTTTCTAGGAAGGAGGTGAAGGTTTTGTCTTAGGTTGGTCATGGTCATTTGGAATTTCTTTAGGTTAAATCATGGTTTCATCTAGGATGATAGGTTTGGTGGTGGGTGGAGGCATGTTTCAGAGGTATAATTCTACTATTTTCTTTTCCTTGAACTTTTGATAGGATTTGAAAAAGAATTCTTCTTATAGATTGATAGGTTTTATAGGCTCGCACCAAAATAAATCTAAGGAAAAGTTTTCACAGGAAGATAACGGGTTGAAGCCGCTATGATGGACGATGAAAATTTCATTGTCAAAGAGAAACTTTAGGAATTTATGTACGATTGAGGGGACTGAATTCATGGAGAGAAGCCATGGATAGCCTAGCTCCACATGAAATTGGTCTGACTACGGGATGATGGAGAATGAGATATCTAAATTTTTTTATCCTATTTGTAAGGGAAAGGTGATTGATCCCATCATAGGGAAAGAAAAACCATTATGCATCTTGATCCATGCTTTCAGTTTATCATATATATCTTGATAGAGTTCATGCAAAAGTACAAATTCTTTGATGATCACATTCTCTCCACAGACGGGATCTATTAATATCCCATTAGTGGGCTTATCATAGATACAATCGACTATGTAAAGAGGACCATCAGGTGTATGTTTAAGTATAACTTGTGAGGAGAAAGCAATCTCAAGAGTCTTTTTAGTTCGACCCTTATGATGTTGATTTTTGACCAATGCAACCAAACCATCGATAGGATTTTTTTCTTGTTGATCAGTAGTCATAGGACTTTGTTGAATTGTATATATGTTCTCATCATCCGTGTCAACATTCATCACATCATTCTTTGTAGTTACACTACATTTGAAAAATGAAATGTTATGATTAGGCATAGGGTTGGTAAAAATTTGTAATTTTTTGTTAGGAGGGGCAACAGACTTATTTCATTGATCACTAACACCTCCAACAGAAAGACAACCAAAATAAATGAGGTATTGCACAAGATGTTTAAGACGCTTACAATGTTTTGTATTGCATCCATTTTGTCGGTGATAATGGAAATAAGAATTTGATCTAAAGTTCAGAGGTAGAGGCTTATTAGGATCGGGTGTTTTAACAGGAGGCAAGGTAATCATTTATTGTTCTAAAATTTGGTACATTGTATTATGAAGGGTGTCAGGTAGGGGAGTGAATTGTCTTTTCGGGTCCCCATAGTTAAAGGGTATCATGGATTTAACAACAACTACTTGGTTATTGGTATTTTGATTTGTTTGTTGAGGGGGATTAAGTTGAAGAAGCCTTTATTCTGCCTTCTAAAAGGTTGGTAATTATTTTGGTTTGTGGACTTAGACTTCTTAGTTCAGCTAGAAGTGGACTTTGCATCATGACTACTAACCAAATTTTGATAATCACGGAGGGTAGTACACAAGTGCATAAAGGATGGGAATTTCATCATGGTAACTTTATCTTGTATCTTACTTCACAATTTTTCTATGAACATCTTTTGAAGGTGAGGATCGGGAATATTGACATCAATTTGGGAATAAAGCGAATGATAGCATGAGATAAAGTTAGTTATATTTTCATCTTCTTTTTGCTTATATCTCATCAAATTGGTCAGGGTCATCCTAGGACTCATATGCACTTGGAAATGGTTGAAAAATGCCTCAACAAGTTCATTGAATGAACGAATTGAGTTGTTTGACAATGAAGAAAACCATTCTAAGGCAGTATCCTAAAAAAGATCTAGGGAAATGCTTAGCCAAGAGTTTATCATTGAGGAAAAAGTCACTACATAACGTGGTATAAGCATTAACATGGTTAGAAGGATCTCCCTTTCCCCCATATTTCTATAATCTAGGCACCTCTACACCTTGTGGCATTAGTGTTTGCAATATCTCCAAGGACAATGGATTGCTTTTGACATAATATGTAGGTGAGCCATTTTGATTTTGGTTGATGGTGGAAATTTGTTTTTAAAGGGTTGAGACGGTTTGGAAGAGTTGATTTATGAGAGGGGCATTGCTTGTGTTATGAGATGGAGGTGAAAATGGTGGAGGTGTGTATGTGTTCAAGGACAAGTGAATGGAATTCTTATAGGTGGTAAAGTGGTAGGAGATATGATGTATGATGCCACAAAGGTACTAGGGATGCTAGCGGAAATATTCAAGGAAAGAATCACATAACTAGTTAATTACATTGTTGTTGTGACTTGAGGGTTGGTATAGGTAGGTATTGAGGCAATTATTGTGGGAGGAATTTGAATTCCTCCTTGGCTTGTGACATTGCTTGTAGGTAAAGGACAACTAGTGGTTGAGGTGAGGTGTTTCCCAAAGATTTGAATAATATTTTTCACAAGATCAAGTCCATCTTCACTTTCAAGAATGCGATGAATGTTATCTATATTAGGCATGGAAGTAGTTGAAATGTTGTCATTTTGCACTTGATGTTGTAGGTTTGCTAAGTCTTCATGAATTTGAATTATGTTTTCTTGTGGAATACTATCAATACTTGTTTCAACTTGCATCACACTACTTGAAGGCAAGGAGTTGTTAAGGGTATGGTCCATACCTGGTGTACTAGTGTCAATGCGAAAGAGCTAGACAACCCAAGGTCCATGATGATTGTGCTATCACCGAATGACATGAGTCTCCAACTTCGTCTCACTATAGTATTAGCAATAGGACACCAAATACTTATGCAAGGGCTTCTAAATGCAAGATAAATGAAAATGCAATATAATCTAAGAACAATGAAATGATTATAACATAAATTCTATAAACTAAAATAGAAAGCTATAAACAACAAGTAGAAGCTTGAAAATAATGCTTTAAATTCTGGAAAATGCAATGTAGAATCTGCATTGAGACTGATTTTCCCAAAGGGGCATATGAGTCCTAATGAGGGTTTTTTCAAAAATTTCAGAAAATTTCAATTGATTTTGATGCTTTTTGTGTTGTAAGATCTGTAACCTAACTGCAAATGCAGATTTTATATGAATTTCAGTGATTTGAGATGCAAAAATGCAAGCTATATGCACTTTCACTAATGTAAAATTAGAAACCCTAGGATGCCAATTAACTAATGCAAACCCTAATGCAATGTTAATGAAAGCAAGATCTGGGATGATGATGCATTCCAAATCAGAATTATGATGTTATAAATGCAGGTTCACCAAAATGAAAGGTGGAAATTGTTGCTTTATATGCTATGCTAGGGAGATAGAATAACAATCTTCACGCTCTCTCATTCAAGGATGGCCCTAGAGATCTCAACCCAATGGAGAAAGGGGAAAGAGATCTAACAATAGGGTTGTCCTAGGGGCTGATTATAAACTAATGAGGGGTTCACCACCAAGTTATGACTTGGAAAGAAAAATGCAATGCAAGATGTAATCCTTAACCCTAATATGATGCAATGCTTCACTAAACGACCTAGAAAAGTATGTAAAACAAAACAAAAAGTTGCAAGATGGAATGTGTGCACTTGGAAACCTAGAGGAGATTGAATAAGGTTTTGGAATGCTAGAAATTCTGAATTTAATGTTGATTGTGACTCATATGCCAGGCTAGGCAAATTAGTCCTAGATATGGGTTTTTGTGTAGAAACATGAATCTGGCAAATGGGTATCTAAATTTGTAAAAACCTAAATTTTGACCTAAACTGGGACTCATACACTAGAACTGGAGAATCCGTCTAGTTAGGGATTTCTAAAGTTTCAAGGTCTGAGTATGGTCTTCAAGGTCTGCTCTATGCTTCCCGATTGATTTTCGGATCTGAAACCCTGATTTGTAACCTGTAAAAGTCTTCCACGTATCACCAATGAAAGGTGACAACTTTGAACACTTTGACAACTTTCTCCAAACTTTCTCTTCAATGTGTCTTCAACCTAAACTTGCAAATCACACACTAAAGAGAGGGAAAAATGCTGTTTTGTTAGTGGATAGGGATTTACCTTGGTCAAACCCCATTTTGGTAATCAAGCCTTGAAATGAAATGAAATAGGATGGAGGAATGATGAACGAACAAAATAAGATGTTACAACTCACTAAACCCTAGCAATGAAGTGATGCAAACATGTATGAGATGGCTCCAATGGATTTAGATCTTGACTCTTTGCTTGAATGTGATAGATCTTGAGTGAAATGCTAGCTTGAATCATAAAAACCCTACATCATAATTGTTAGCTCAAAAACAAACATGATGCATGAAATCTTTGACATGATGCTTGATGCTTGAATAATGCTCTAGAATGCTTGATAATCTTCTCTTGAAGACTCTAGAATGCTCTTGTAAACACTTGAATGCTCTCATGAACTCAAAATTTCTATTATGAATGCTCTCACAAAATTCTTAGGTGAAAATGAGTGAAAAAACCTTGTATTTATACTTAATTATGCAATAATTCCCAAAATTAGAACACTACAAGGTGAAATCAGATCTAGGAGGATAAAATCCTATCGAAAATTTGAATTAATTTTAATTTTGGGCCACATAGGACTCATACACCCAAGATGGCGAATGAGTCGCATTAGACATATTTTATGGGACCAAATTAAAAAATGCTTAGAAAGGTGTAAAATCAGGATTGGGACCCCAAACCCTAGGTGAGACTCATATTCCCAAGGTGGTGAATGAGTATCATACCACCAAATTTGGGCCACACAACCTAAAAATACCTAAATTATGATTGGATGTTGATTTGTGCCGAGATTATCCTCGAAAAGATGCAATAAATGAGGCTTGTGGATGCAAAGTAAGGCCAATTAAAGCATAAAGAAGCCCCATTATTTAATAAAACCCTAGAAAAGTGTGAAAGTGTGTTACAACACTTTACAACACTCCAAAATAAGGTACAATTAAGTTCATTTAGTTCACAAGGGCCCAAGACCTAATGTGAGTGTGTTAATCACATTAGAACACTAAGTCAAGGCATTATTAAGCTTAACTTTATAAGGAGGGCCCAAACAAGTGTGGTTATATCACCCACGACATTTTTTGACACTACATCTGATAATCAATGAGTGTCACCATTAGTTATTGTCCCTAAGAAAAGAGGAAAACAAAGTGTATGTGTGGACTATAGGGAGATAAACATAGCCACTAGAAAATATCACTTTCCCAAGTACCTTTCATCGACCAAGTGCTTGATTCCCTAGCATGAAAAAAGTTCTCCTTAGATGGATTTAGTGCCTATAACCAAATAAAGATAGCTCTAGAGGACTAGGATAAAACTACATTTACATGCCTTTAGAGTACATATGCCTATTTTGTTCTTCCTTTTGGACTATGTAATTCCCTAGCCACTTTCCAGAGGGTAGTGCTAAGTAATTTCTTTGATTATGCACATGATTCCATGTATATCTACATGGATGTCTTCACCACCTATGGAGAAACCTATGAAGAAGCACTAAAAAATATAGAGAAGGTTTTGAAAAGATGTAAACAACATAATATTTCATTGAGTCATGATAAATGTTTTATGATGATGACTCAAGGGATTTTTCTAGGGCACTTTATCTCAAGTGAATGAATTCAAGTGGATACCAACGAGATTGAGATCATCTCTACACTTCCTATACCACAAAAGCAAAAAGATGTCAAGATATTTTTGGGACATGTAGGCTATTATAGGAGATTCAAGACTTCAGTAAAATTGTATGACCCTTGTTTGTTTTTCTCACCAAAGACATAGAATTTGAATGGAATTTGGAATGTCAACACTCCTTTGAAGCACTTAAGACAAATTTGACAAAAGCACTTGTCTTGAGAGGGCCAAATTGGACATTATCTTTCCAAATACACATTGATGCTTTTGATTTTTCTATAGGAGCAATATTGGGACAAAAGGAAGGTAACAACAAGTATGTTATTTACTACATCATCAAAAACTTACAAGGAGCTAAACTTAAATACACTGTCACAAAGAGAGATGTTGGAAATTGTTTATGCTATCAACAAGTTTAAGCATTATATTATTGATAAACAAGCCTTTATCCATATAGATCATATTTCCATAAGGTACTTAATGAAAAAACCTATAGCTGGAGGTAGACTAGTCAGATGGATATTATTACTACAAGAATTTGATATAACAATAGTGGATAAGCTAGGGAGAGATAATGTGGTGGCAGATTTTCTATCTATTTTGCCCACATAACTAGAATAAGGTGTTGTGGATGACTCTTTTCTAGATGAAAATTTGTTCACTCTTACTTTATAAACACCGTGGTTTGCTGATATTGCAAATTACTTAGTGGCAGGATAGATACCATCACATTTATCTCCTAGAGAAAAAAGGAAGTTGGTGCATAAAAGATTTCCATATTCTTGGGTAGCTGGTTACCTATTCTATACTGGTCTACATAATATCATGAGGAGATGTATAAGAGAAGATGAGGTATTTTACATTCTAAAAGCTTGCCATGATGATCCCTATGGGGGTCACTTTGAAAGCAAAAGGACAACAATTAGATCTTAACAATAGGTTACTATTGGCCAACTCTCCATAAGGATTGAATTAAGTATATCGGGAGTTGTGATAGATATCGAAGAATGGGTAGACCAAAAAGGATAGATTAAATTCCTTTGTAGCCAAAAATATCACTAACACCATTTGACAAATGGGGACTTGACTTCATTGACCCAATTTCACCACCTTCTAATAACAAAGAGTATATTTTTTTGGTACATAATATCTAACATTATGGGTTGACGTCAAGACATTATAGTTTGCAAGAGATGGGAATGTAGGTAAATTTTTGTATGAAGACATCTTTACCTAGTATGGAGAACCTAGAGAAATTGTAGCTAATCAAGATCTGCAATTTACTTTTGAACTCATTTCTAAATTGGTTGAAGAATATGAAATGAGACATAGAAAATCAACACCTTATCATCCCCAAGCCCATGGTCAGGTGGAGGTTACAAATAGAGAGATTGAGAATATTCTAACCAAAACAATGCAAATTCACATAAAAGATCAGGCAACAAGATTACCTAAAGTAGTGTGGCCCTATAGAACAACATGGAAAACAACTAAAAGTTTCACACCTTATGAACTAGTCTATGGTAAAATAGTAGTTCTGCCAATAGAGTTTGAGTACAAGACACTTAGGAAAATAGTGGAATTAAAAATGGATTTCACAGTAGCACAAAAGGAAGGATACACAGTCTAAATGGATTGGATGAAATTAGAATGGAGGCCATGCATCACATAGAGATAATTCAAAAGCAGAGGACTAAAGAGCATGATGATTTTATCAAGACTAAAGAATTCAATGTGGGTGACTGGGCTTTATTGTATGATTCCAAAGTCAAAGATTATAAGGGGAAGCTACAATCTAGATGGTTGGGACCCTATGAAATTCAATAGGTGTTTCCCAATGGAGCAGTCAAGTTACAAACAATAGATGAGGTTAGATTCACATTATTAGTCAATGGACACAAATTAAAGATATACAAGAAGATAGCTCAAAAATATGATTTTCTTCTTTCTCTAATACATCTATATGGTCAAAAAAATGGTTCAGATATAGAGAATCTATCACAAGATAACCACTTACTAGAAGATACTATCAGTTCTCACAGTGACTTAGTAGATGAGCTACACAACTCACCTCCTGAGAGAACTCGGGTATAATTTCTTATCCTACTTCACATGCACACGCAGCACATGTGCCACAATCAATAATCTTCTTGAAGATCACTTCACTATGCAGTACGGACCTGTAGCATCATGAATCAAAGTGTAGTTTGGGACCTATTGATGAAGGTACCCGTAGCCACTATCTTTCAGAGAATTCAAAAATTTGTGCCAAATTAATTTTTGTTCCTCCATATTCATTGCAATTTTTCTACACATGCAACCTAAATCCTATCATATCATACCATGCAACTCCATCACTCCACTCCATGTCACCAATCATTATTTTTCATGCAATTGAAAAGTCATCTCATAACTCATGTACCATACATCATGCAACCTTTTAATTTTCACATGCCAACCTTTCATTTCAATCTCACATTGCAATTAACTAATGTCAAATCACACTCATTTTGCATATACTCTTCAAAAAGCTTCACACATGTGGATTTAAATTCATCTCATCTGGCAGGTACACATACCACACTTCCATAATTAACAAAGATTTCCAATGCTTTCATTATGTACTTAGATTTGAATTTCACATTCATTAATCTTATTTCCATATTCATTAATCATTCCCTCAACCTAGTCACACGTATTGAAGTGAGATCACTTCAATATTATAAGTTGGGGGGAGATAGTATATATACCAAAATTTTGTTTTCACCACCAAAAGAAAAACATAGAAAAACCAAACAAACCCTTTTTTCCTTTATACCTTTCTACACCTACAACCTTTTTGTTGATAATTCCCTAGATTTTGGGCCATCTGAAGCCAATTCAAGCCGAGTTATGCTAAAGCAAAGGAGGAAGGGACATAACAGTTGAAGTTATGGTGAAATAAGTGCATGCAAGTGTAGTAGGTAGAGAGGGTTTGTGGGTGGTTGAATCAAATTTGAGAATTGAATTTCCAAAGATTTGAGAAGAGTCAGGATATTTCACCACGGGAGGTGATATTGTCAGAAGGGAGCCATCAACACACAAGTAAATATAGGAGGACAAGTTAGTTATGCCCATTTTCACAAGGACATGATGGTTGTCCACTACTTCCTGAAGTTGATAGATTTTAATGAAGACATGCCAAGGAAATCTACAACTACATTACAACATTATGAAGCCACTATCAAGGGCTTGATAGTGGATGCTTCAGAGGTAATTCAAAAGTGTCTAGTATACCAAGGAATGGAGCTAAATTCCCTATTAGAGAGAAAAAAGTAGCTACCATGGATGAGTTCAGGAAGGTAGGACAAAACCTTCATTCATCATCACAAGGTACAAAGAGATTGTCACTCTCTTGGGTATGGGTCTCTTGTACTTCTTATATTATTAAATATATCACTTTTGATGATAGAAAATCCCTCCTATATATTGTGCATTTTAAGTTACTAAAAAGAATGGGGTCTAAATACCAAAGGAAGATAAATGATTCAACTTTGTCACACTACTGTTTGGTAACCTTGTTAGTGAAAAGAATCCTTAGGGTTCAATATCCACAGGTTTCTTGGGAGAGCTTTTCAATTTGTAAATATATTAACCATATTCTTGAGGAACCAACAGTTCCTAAAAACCTAGATTCTCCTACTGCATCCTTAAGGGAAATACCCCTTGTTTCACTTGCTTCTTCACCTACCCACAACAGAGGTGAACCAAAGGACAAAGTGGAAGAGGTAGTAGACCAAGATGTTCAGATTGCCAAATTCAGACCTCCAACTAGGACCTATGCTTTGTTTTTACAAGAAAAATTCTTATGTTTCTAGTTTAGTAGACTGATAAGTAACCAACTAGTTTCTATAAGTGGAAAATTTGATTTTCTAAATATATTTGTTAATGCCACGCCAAAACAACATGATCAATTATGTGAATATTATTTGCATAATTATGTAGTTCCAAAAGACACATAATGGAATCCCTTAATATTTGCAGGGGATTTATAATCAAGGGCACTAGCATCCTATTTCAGGAATGAAAAGTTCAAGGGTAAACTCACAAAAGAATATATGGAGAGAGAGAAATCAGTTGCTCTTCTAATAAGGAAGGAATCTAAAAACCTTGCTATAATCATAGAAGAATGGTTAGAAATTTTGTATCACAAAGGTGTAGGTAGGAAGACCATGAATTTGAGAATGAAGGATTATAGAAGGATGCAAATATTAATGGTTTGACTTGTTCATCATTGCTACAAGTTTGTGCAAGATAGATGGGATAGCTTAACCCATGAGCTATAGAGAAAAGAGCCCCACTCAACTTATAATTTTATGGCTATGCTTGAGAGAACACGCAGGTACATGGATATTTCCTAGAATAAAGGAGTTGAATGGGTACCAGTCACTTTCTAGCCACCAATACTTCTTTACCCAGTACCACACTGGATAGGGGGTAAACATGAGGAATGTGAGAGGGCTGAAATTATCAGAATGAAAAGACTTGCATGATATAGAGGCTTTTATTTAAAACGGGTCAAAGGAGTGGATACTGTCGCAGACTTCAAGGAGATCACTTTGCACTACAACCTCCAACCCTAGTTAATTTACTTGAGGACAAGCAAATGGGTAGTTGGGGGGAATGATGAGTTCAGTCATTAGATAGTTTTCTTATGTTTTAATGCAACTTCATAGACATTACCAGATATTTATCTTATACATATTTCCACACTATGCTAATCTTTTATGCTTATTATGCAACCTTGAACCTAGTTAAAAGTAAATGGAAATATGGTTACGATGTGATGGTTATTACATAATTTATGTGTGGATATGTATGGAATTTAATTGTTATCTATGCTTAGCTATTGTTGTTATATTGTGTGCATGATCCAAAGTAGTCCAGAGGTGATGGAATTGAGAAAAACTGAAAAATCCAAAATTTTGGATTTTTTCAGTATTTTCTAGGTCTAGTAAATCACATTTTCGGAGGTTTTAAAGTAGAATTTGGGTTTGAAACTTACATCGGTGCCAAAAAATTGGTTGTTGAAGGCACAATTTTTTAGGGATTGACTAATTACTCTTGGAGACCTTTCCAACGGTGTAAACGGTTTTGAATTCCAAGCATCGATCAGAAAGTTATTACCCCACCAAGTTGGGGTAAATAAATTCCTAGTTTTTTGAATTTTTTTGATTTTTTTTGTATTTCCTCACAGTCAGCTATTCAAATCAAATTATTGGGGCTGTGGTGACTTTTGACATTCTCTAGTTTGTATATACTCCATCTATTTTGAATTAAAATATCGATTTGGAATGCATATAGCTCTTTTCACGAGTTTACAATTTTATTTGAATTGAATACTATATCATAGGTTTCTCTTACACCAAATATTGTTAACTGAATCCTTACCTCGATTCAAATCAGTGCATTTTTGTGAACTAACTCTTTGTAGCTAGGAGAGGTAGATTGTAGCTTGTAGCAACTACAAGGTGAAACTTGCAACCAAAGAAGTTCCTAAACAACAAAACACAGGAGATTCCAGAATAAATGGAGTGCAACAACTACAACATGGAGGCACTTAATGAATATTATTGTGCATCATTATAATGTTCAATAAAGATATTGGAGGAGAAGAACCCTGTTACAATTGAGATTCTAACATAATTGATTTGAGCATTCCATGTTCTAGTTCTCTTACAACAGATTCACAATCTTGCTTGGAATCTTCTTCCTGTTTAGTTACAATTTAGATTATTGAGTCCTTATCATGCTCTGATATCTAGGGAGTGGTGATTTATGGTTTCAATTTAGAGTCTTGTTTTAATAAACTTCCCATGCCTATATGTATGCTTCAGTGGTTGAGTTTATGGAGAGCAGCAGCAGGGTCAGTTAAATTGATTTTTGTTCAAGAGCAGATATAGTTACCAAATACTTTCAGTTAGTTGTTTCTTAAGCAGACAATGTTTATTGTTCAAATCATGGTTTCATGAATAAGATATCTCAATAAAATCTTATGTGATAGTTTTGGAGTTGTGCAATGAATGTTTGAGTTATTATGATTGCACAATCTAAGAAGCTAGATTTGGTTTAGATTAGTGAAGAAAACAACTTAAGCAAGGGCCACTCAAGGTAATTGTCCTTCACTCCATTTCTTATTATTTCATTTATGTTTTAGTAGTTACTTCATAAATACAATTTATGTTAAATAGTTTCTTTGTATTACAGTCATTAATGGATTAGTGAATAATTCTTGTTTCACAATTATACTATAATTGCTTGAGTTTGTTGTGCTCTTGAGTGTAGTGTAGGTCTAGTTATCAATATCAGTTAATTTTCAGCATTCATTTCTTGACAGTAATTAGTTACAGTCTTATACTATAGGTACCCATAGCAATAGTGCCAGCATTACTTCCTTTACTGTTTTGTAGTTTTATGATTCCTCAACAAGTGTAACATCTATAATAGGATGATTTGGGTATTCTTAAGTCTTTGAAAGCACATGGGTAGGTGCAAGGAAATGGGTAGCCATTCCGTGGACACCCTTTAAAAAAAAATCTTTTTGGACATAACACGAGTGCGTTATAACACTTTAGCCTTATGTCATCGGTTAAACCTAGGTAAGGTCCCAGCGGATAAAAAACTGCAAAGAAATAACGTGAGCGCGTTATAACGCGCTCGTGTTATCGACTGTTAAAAGTAAAAAAAAGAAATGCAAATCTCTCATTTGCATTTCGACTGGTTCTTTTGTGCACCCTTGGCCAAAAACACCAAAATAGCGTGCTCGCGTTCGAGGAGAGGAATTTCTTCACCAAGCATCCAAATTCATTCGTAATGATGGCACCACGACGACGAGGAGCTGTAAGAGGTAAGGATTCTATGCTTTTTATTTTGAATTTGTTAGTTTTAGGTTGAATTTGATATCTATTTGTTTGAAATTTTAGGAGATGCAAATCAACCTGCAAACCCTCAAAATCCTCAACAAGAGGACCAACCAAATCCTCAAGATCAAAATCAACCACAAAATCAACCTCCTCCACCAATCACTCAACCCCCTCCTGGCACTCAACAAAATTTAATGAGTGAAATTGCAAATAACAAAAAACAAATTGAGGATTTGATCAATAGGTTGAGTGATCCAAATGGTTCAACCACATAAAGAATGACCCTAGGAAATTCCTTGAAAGATATGTTAATAAACGTAGATTCAATTACCAAACAAATAACTGGATGGGAAGATAGGAGGCAGGCGACTAGGGAGTATTATACAAATAAACTATCATACAAGGATGTGAAAGATTTAAAAATAACAAAAGGTGATTTGTGCTCATTATTCACCAACCCACGCACAAATCAAAATCTTACCCTCAATGCAAAGAGGTTTCCTATCCATTGGTGCCACCACCAACAAATGAAGGAGCGATTTTATGATAGGTGGTACATGGTCTTCGATTACCCACCGTGCAACAATTGCGAGGTCCCGCAATATTTCCTTAGGAAACTATACAGTGAGTTCATATTGAACAAAATCCCAAATTATTTTGATATGAGGGATTTCCAGGGGAGAGGTGGGGGGTCAGCTCAGGATAGACCTGGTGCACAGCCGGATCCTACGTAGCAAGGTAGACGAGCTCTCGCTAGGCTGCCTCATGAGCACATTGTTATGCCTTCCGTCGTGAAGGAAAGTGCTGACGTAGAGACATTGCAGGCAATCAGCACTTTGACCTAGAGTGTCATCCATCATACTAGCCCTATTCTACAGCACCATCCAGGGGAGTCTTCTAGTGGTGGTCTTCGAACACATGTGTGTCAATCTTGTGGGGCTACTTGTTCACATTACCCCACTGACCCTCAGGAGACTGGTATGCAGGATCCCTCTGTAGCTATGGAGATGGAGAGGGCAGCTGACATTTTGCATGAGGCATATGGCATTGATAGTTAGGTAAAAGTTATTGCATGTGTTCATTGAATATAATTTATTAAATTTCGATTTTTAAATGCAAGATTAACTAAAAATGTTCTATGATTTTAATAAAATTGCAGGGTCATAGTGTTGAGACTGGATACACCGCCCCCCCACCAACCTATTTTTGCAGTACACCTATCACTAGGGTATGTAACTAGTAAACAATTATAAGTTTATTGCATATTAATGGAATTGTTTTACGAATGGTAATTTAATATGCAATTTTGGATGTTGAACAAACTAATATTGGAGGTTTTGATGGAACACTTCCCAGTGGCGGTGGATTTACTCAAACCTTCACACAGGTAATAGAATAAAGAGTTTAACTAATGAATCAAGTACTTAATAGATTTGTGTAGTTTATACATGCACATCGTTGATTATGTTGAATAATTTGTTGTTTTATTTTCAATTGTTGTGAGACGATACACCTCTGAATGTGACGAGGGAAATGGATATTGGTGTGAGATCTGCTATACAATCCTTGATGGCTCTGACAAAAGAGGTATGAGGCAAATTAGTAAATTTTAATTTACATTTGTTGTTATAGATGTTAGTTAGTCAGAAATCAAACCATTATTGATTCATGTAGTTTTTGTCTATTTGTATGGTTTATACAGGGCTTGAGCATGCCTGAGCATGGGCGTGAGGATATTTCCCTCGTAGAGAGAGATCGTGAGATGGCTGTAAGTGATTATTTTGTCAAATATATCATTTTTTATAATGTAATTTCTATGTATTCATGTCTTTACTTCTTATTGTAACAGTTAAAACTTCACCATGAACTAAACCATAGGAGGAGTAGCAAGAGCACTCCATGAGCGCAACAAAAATGAGTGACAGACTTATCGCCATCTGAGCGAAAAGGAAAAGGAAAGATTTTATTTCCTGGGCATGGAGAGCAATGACTTTTGATTCCATAGTCTTTTATTGTATGCCTGCATGGCAGTTTTGTACATATTTTTTATTGGACATATTTGACATTGTATGCCTAGATGGCATTCTCGTAAGCCTATATGGCTATTTTGTACATATATTTCATACTTATATCGACATATATTTATGTATGCCTACATGGCTATTTGGTTAATACAAATATCTTTTTTAGATGCTTGTCCATATTTGCATTCTAAATTGATGGTTCAATAGATATGAGTTACGTATATTCAAGTGTATACTTTACAACTTACATGTATACTTTGTGCCTTACGTGCATTCGAGTGTATACTTTGTGGCTTACATGTTTTCATGCATATACCTTGTATTCATGCATATACTTTGTTTTAATTTGTGTATACTATGTATTCGTTTGTATACTTTTTGAGGCTTACATGTTTATGAGTACTTGTAGTTCCCTTATTGACATGTACATGTTTGACTTATTCACATGTATAATTATTAATTGGTTAGCCATAGCATTGATCTATGTCATCCTCAATGCATGATCCTTGAGATGGAGTAAGTACACCCTCAAGGTCAAAAGGAGTTTCACATGCATTCTTCGTAGGCTCATTTTGGTAGTGAAACCAAAAACCTCTTGCATCATTGAAACGAAAAAAAAAATCCTTTATAGCAGGTCTGAAGCCATTATCATTCTCCATTAGTTCTTCATGTATCCACTCCACATTAATGGTTGTCTCATGACCTTCATGAAACCAAGCACTTATCTCATTTGTGATAGAAGAAATGTATGAAGATTTATCTTCCTCCTTATGAACCATTCATTATCATGAGAGATGGGTTCTTGTGAACCACTACTGATGAATCATGGGTCAATGAGTTTGACTTGTAAAACTACACGATTGAATCTTGATAGCAATATCACAATATTTATATATCTAAATACTACCATTGAATCCTGAATACTGCCATCTTACCCACACAAGATTCTGGAAGATGCTTCCCACCCTTCTCTTAGTGGTTGCTCTCTTTGCACCTTCTACCTAGCTTCATCTTGGTGTAGACAATACGAAGACCCCAACTTGAGATCTTCACACACGCAAGAACAACTGCGTCCTTCCTGCAGCTTGGATGGATCAACTTGAAACCAAGAACCCATCCTACTTCCTGGTGTAGATTTCCTTCTACACGCTCAGAACCTTCTGCCTCTGATACCATTCTGATGCAGAGGAAACAACATAAGACAGTGGCTCATCCACCCTTCTCACTCCTTAACCTACTGATCACTACTGATCACTACTGATCAAGACATGTTCTTAAGCCTTTAACTCTATCTGCCACCTTTTCGTTGTTCAAAGCCCGAGTCACACATTGCTCAAACACAATGGTCGAGCGATGTAATGGTTTCTTTGAAAACCGTTATACATTTAAAACCATACAAGAATTTCACACTCGGTTATATTACGTATATTCCCTGTCAATTTGATGACTGATTGCCCTCTTAGGTGGTAGTGTAGTTGGTGTGCCTTCACAAATGATATCCTTGAACTGATCCAACAGTTGCTTCACCTCTGCTGTCATAGGTAGCCGACTAGGTGACTCCTCGTCCTTTGGCTTCAACATGATTGCATAGACAACTCCTTCTTCCTCCTTCATGTCTCTTAGGAATTCCTTTCCACTCATCAAAAGTACACTGGATTTTGCCTTTTCCACTATCGTTCTTGGGGAAAAAACTTCATGGTTAAGCACTTGAGCTGAAGTATACTGGAATGGGTGACCTCCCGAGAAGGCCTAGTGCCTCACCTCTATGAGCATCACTTAGATGCAATGATTGCTAAGTGGGCCATTCAATATCATTTCAAATTTGTTTCTTTAAACAACTTACAAATTTGCAACTTAAGACTCCTCCAACCTAAGGGATCGATTCGATGGAACATAGCTCGAAGCGATTCCACGTGTTTTGGTGCAAAAGAGGACCATGCCTAGCGTAAACATACCTATTTGGACGTGTTGGAATAGTCCGCTTTGTCACACAAGTTGCAGAACGAAAGTTGCACCACTCTACAACTTTGCACTGCTTGCATTTGATGTTTTTTCCATCAAGTGAAAATTCGCCACCACTGGAAAACCACTCCGAGATAGCCAAAATTGAGAGATGTTTTTGTAGATAGGCTCAATGCAATCCTATAGGATCAAACGAGAAGTCTCTAAGCATCATGGTATCCAAGTAATAGCATGCTGAAGTTTGCAGCTATTTTGCACTTTCGACCCTTAAGGGATCGATCTGGTGGAACATAGCTCAGATCGATTCCACGTCTTTCGGTGTGAAAGAGGACCATGCCTACCGTAAACATACCTATTCGGATGTGTTGGAACATTCTGCTTGCTCACACGAGTTGCAGAGCGAAAGTTGCACCACTTTGCAACTTTGCACAACTTGAATTTGACACGTTTTCCATCAAGTGAAAATCCGCCGCCACGAGAAAACCACTCTAAGATAGCCAAAATCGAGAGAGGTTTTTTTAGAGGGGTCCAACACCTTTTTGTAGGATTAGACAAGAAGTTTCTAAGCATCACGGTATCCAAGTAATAGCATGTTGAAGTTTGCAGCTATTTTGCACTTTGGACCTTTAAGGGATCGATCTGGTGGAACATAGCTCGGAGTGATTCCATGTGTTTCGGTGTGAAAGAGGACCATTCCTACCGTAAAAATACCTATTCGGACGTGTTGGACAGTCCGCTTGCTCACACGAGTTGCAGAGCGAAAGTTGCACCACTTTGCAACTTTGCACAACCTGAATTTGACACATTTTCCATCAAGTGAAAATCTGCCGCCATGAGAAAACCACTCCAAGATAGCCAAAATTGAGAGAGGTTTTTCTAGAGGGGTCCAACGCCTTTTTGTAAGATTAGACAAGAAGTTTCTAAGCATCACGGTATCCAAGTAATAGCATGATGAAGTTTGCAACTATTTTGCACTTTGGACCCTTAAGGGATCGATCTGGTGGAACATAGCTCGGAGTGATTCCACGTGTTTTGGTGTGAAAGAGGACCATGCCTATCGTAAAAATACCTATTTGAACGTGTTGGAACAGTTCACTTACTCACACGAGTTGCAGAGCAAAAGTTGCACCACTTTGCAACTTTGCACAGCTTGAATTTGACACATTTTCCACCAAATAAAAATTTGCCACCACGAGAAAACCACTCCAAAATAGCCAAAATCGAGAGAGGTTTTTCTAGAGGAGTCTAACGCCTTTTTGTAGGATCAGACGAGAAGTTTCTAAGCATCATGGTATCCAAGTAATAGCATGTTGAAGTTTGCAGCTATTTTGCACTTTGGACCCTTAAGGGATCGATCCGGTGGAACATAGCTCGAAGCGATTCCACGTGTTTCGGTGCAAAAGAGGACCATGCCTACCATAAAAATACCTATTCGGACATGTTGGAACATTCTACTTCCTCACACAAGTTGCAAAGCGAAAGTTGCACCACTTTGCAACTTTGCACAACTTGAATTTGACACGTTTTCCATCAAGTGAAAATCCGCTGCCACGAGAAAACCACTCCAAGATAGCCAAAATCGAGAGAGGTGTTTCTAGAGGGGTCCAGCTCCTTTCTATAGGATCAGACGAGAAGTTTCTAAGCATCATGGTATCCAGGTAATAGCATGCTGAAGTTTGCAGCTATTTTGCACTTTTGACCCTTAAGGGATCGATCCGGTGGAACATAGCTCGGAGCGATTCCATGTGTTTCGGTGTGAAAGAGGACCATGCCTACCATAAAAATACCTATTCGGATGTGTTGGAATAGTCCGCTTGCTCACACGAGTTGCAGAGTGAAAGTTGCACCACTTTGCAACTTTGCACAGCTTGAATTTGACACGTTTTCCATCAAGTGAAAATTCGCTGCCACGAGAAAACCACTCCAAGATAGCCAAAATCGAGAGAGGTTTTTATAGAGGGGTCCAATGCCTTTGTGTAGGATTAGATGAGAAGTTTCTAAGCCTCACGGTATCCAAGTAATAGCATGCTGAAGTTTGCAGCTATTTTGCACTTTCGACCCTTAAGGGATCGATCCGGTGGAACATAGCTCGGAGTGATTCCATGTGTTTCGGTGCGAAAGAGGACCATGCCTACTGTAAACATACCTATTCAGACATGTTGGAACGGTCCACTTGTTCACACGAGTTGCAGAGCGAAAGTTGCACCACTTTGCAACTTTGCACAGCTTGAATTTGACACGTTTTCCATCAAGTGAAAATCTGCCGCCACGAGAAAACCACTCCAAGATAGCCAAAATCGAGAGAGGTTTTTCTAGAGGGGTCCAACGCCTTTTTTTAGGATCAAACGAGAAGATTCTAAGTGTCACGGTATCCAAGTAATAGCATGCTAAAGTTTGCAGCTATTTTGCACATTGGACCCTTAAGGGATCGATCCAGTGGAACATAGCTCGGAGCGATTCCACGTGTTTCGGTGTGAAAGAGGACCATGCCTACCGTAAACATACCTATTAAGATGTGTTGGAACAGTCTGCTTGCTCACACGAGTTGCAAAAAAATGTGTACAAATTGTTTATATGACCTTTTTCACATTGTTTACATTTCAAAATTCAAAGTTTGCAAATTTTCCTACTCAAGGCATTTACACAACAAGGTGCTACTACACCAAACATGAAATTCAACCTTAAAATATTTTAGTATATCTCATTATGTAGTTAAATCTTATTACAATGCCTTTGGCACTTCGTTCTCTCAGATCTTTTACAATGTCATTCATACATTCAAGATTCTTTTTAAATGTCTACATCATAGGTGCTCATCATGAGGTTAACTTCAAATGAGTAACTTGAGATTCCCTCGCTAAGCTTCACATGATCTCTTAAAATGGCTTGAAATAAAAATTGAGATTTGTCAAAATCATCAAAATAAGTATGTTGCATTGCTTTTTTCGCTGAGATTTTTGATAATGGCTCTTAAATCAGCATAAACTGCAATGAAAGATCAATCAACCCTTAGTAGTTTACTTACAAATACGCAAATTAAAAGAGAAAAAGAAAGAGCATCCAAAATGGAAATGAAATAAAAATAGATGGAAGGCACTTACAGATGTTGCATGCAGGCATCAAAATAAGGATGTTGCATTGCTTTTCTAGTTGACATTCTCTTCGATGGCTCATATATCAGCATTTTTTGCAAGGGGACACCAATCACTGTAAAAGAAGATGATAGCATTGGCATCAAACAAATTAATGTGCATACAAGTATAAATTAATAAGAACCAATGTGCATATACTTACAAATTAATCCAACGAACCATCTGGGTCTGCTCTACTCTTTATTGTGTCAAGTATTGCCTCATGGTCAAACTCACGGACCTTCCATAACGTCTTGTTCAAAGGTCTACCCCCATATTTGGTCAAATGAACATTGGATGCCACGACAAGGTTCGAGTAATGAAGAATCTTACGATGCATGTCAAAGTCCTGAAATAGCCAATGTTTAACACTTGAATGTGGGTACCTTCTAAGCCATGTTCCAGTAACCACAACTGAGCCTGTAGGGTATTCGATGTTTTCTCCATCTATAAGTGGGGCCTCCAATTTCTTTTTGGTCTCAACACAATGACACAAGTAATAGTTTGTTCCCTCTTCATTGTCTTCATCTGCAATAACTGCATAAACATGCCCTGCATTGATATGTGCAAAAAATCTCTTGGAATTTGTCAACATTACGAATACAGTACAAAGTAAGATCTAACAATATGGAATTTCAACAACTAAGAAAGTAGATATATCACCTCGTTGAACTAGATCTAATATGTGGTCAAAATTGACCAATGATTCTATCTGTGTTAGTTCCAATGCCATCGGAGGGTGATACGTGTGAAGTGGGCTAAGATAACTTGTAAAACATTTGTCAACGCACTCCCCTGACTCACAATCATTCCAGACTTGCATTGTACATGAAGAACAAAAGCATGCCATCTTTCATGTATCGATACTCCATGAACCTGTATTTGAGCTAAGGAAAGAGTGTACCTCACTCGATCCTATTAGTGTACAACAGTCTTCATATGGTGCAATGTTAGTATCATCCATCAACCAAAAAAATCTACGAACTGAAGACATACCTTCATTACCCGGACCCATCAAAGCATTACACCACTCGATGATTGATTTTGCATCTATCAACTTTGCAATATCTTTATACTTTAACTCTTCTCGTGGTAATGCTCTTTTCATGCATGCTCCTGCACCATCATGCTCCCCCTTTCCATGTCCAGCCTCACAAAAGTTCCACATATGTTGAACACCTGTAATGACATGCATCCTGCACAACCAGTAGAACATGCGTGAGTTCTTGAACTATGCTGCATAGTTATCAGACCATATTATATGTTGATCGTATTCTATGCCCCTCTGAGCCAAACCACTGTAGAACATCTGGAAGCAACCTTGCATGAACTCTGCAGAATGTGTGCAATCATCACTAATATAAAAGTGGTACTCCCTCATTACCTTCCTTTGCTCATCTGTACTATCAGATGCATGAATGAATGTTATGTGCACAAATATCGAAACTTGTGTAGAGTTGTAATATCGTGACTGCACCTCATGTTGTGGTTGTAGAGTGTCGTTCTCCGCAAATTCAACCACGGATACTATGCTTCCAACTGGAAAGGTGTCCTTGCATAGCTTGAACTGCATGTCCAACCATCGAGCTCTATGGGTATGCATTGCATACTCAGACAGTATACTGTCACGAAATGTGGTCATAAATTTGTACACTGGAATCTTCTCAACAATCAAATCACACCTTTTTGCTTGAGACCCATCTTTTGTAGCATATGCCACTATTTTATACTTCCCGAACTCTACTAGTTTTTGTCCCACCTCATCTGTGCTTTCCATATGTTGACATATTGGCATACACAGGAAGCCACCACAACACTCGCATGAACCATCCAAGCATGTTGTCCTATAGAATATCTGGCCATCCTCTATTTCACATAAAAATTTTGATAAGAACTCTCTTGAAGATTTTGGTGGGGCTTCTATGCCACAATCCTACAAAACATCGTTAGTATGCAAATCTAAACATATAGAACGATAAACATCGTAATAGTTAGAAAATTCAATATGTAGTCTACAACAACAAATAGTGCGTGTGTGATTTATCTTGACATAAAAAGGTTTAAGCAGTTCAAAATATCTTTGAGAAATACTAATTTGAGGATAATCATTTTCAAATTTCTGAAAAATTTGGGTTTGAGTCATATCCAAAAAATGCTTTGGATGTGGCTCACGATTCCGACTACCGATTCTCCTTCTTACCACATCCCTTTGATTTGGAGATGGCCTTGTGTTATTCTTCCAATACTCTTCAATTAGTGTTCTCAAGGCTTCGACAACTTCTTTATCTTTTCGTGATAGTCTCCCTGAGAATGCCCATAATTCATTTGTATCAATGCCCTCAATTCTTTGCCGCCTTTGAATGGCTCTTGATAAAGTTTTTCTACTAATTCCTATTTTTTCACTAGTCTTTCTAATTAGGTGAGCTCTCTTTGTTTGACAACTTACCAAAGTCGATGTAATCACACGTCGGGTGAAATTACTATCCTTTGAGCGTGAGGTCTTACCCACACTCTCATAAGCATCCATTAGATTCTTCACAATAGTGTCTTCACTCGATGCATTCGATGTTCTCAACCCAAGAGTCTTCATGATGTTCCTATACTTTACACCCCACATCATTTCAACAAATAGTTGACATCTTGCAGTCTCATTTAGCCTTTCAAAGAATCTTTCCCAAATCTTATTAGCATATCTTCTACAAGTGCATGTTGAAATCTTACCTTCCATGTGCTACAAAATCTCATCATCAATATTAATCAAATACTTTGGTTTTCTACGCAAAATTCTTGGTGGTGTTTCCTAGGTACATACATCTCAACATTAGGAATTTCATCACTATTTAATTGAGGTGGGCTAGATTGCATACCTTCGATCCAGGGTGGAGAAGAAGACATACCTTGAGGTTCACATGGGAATGATGGCATACCTTCTTCGTCAATTTCGAGTGATGATGTACTCTCAACTTGAAATGTGTTGGGTGGTGTCCAACAATATTCACTTGTGGTAAATGGTGTCCCTCCATATTCACTTGCAGTAGATGGTGTCCATCCATATTCACTTGTGCTAGATGGTGTCCTTCCATATTCATTTGTGCTTAATGGTGTCCCTTCATATTCACTTGTCGTAGAGGTTGTGTCTCCAACTATGGTATTTAAATCTGTCTTATGACGATGCTTTTGCATTCGTGCCTTTTGTGCTACCAATTCTCGTTCTCTTTTTGACGGTTGAGGTTCCTCTACAATCGGGTTGTTCTCATCGATCATTTCCAATTTCTTCTTTTCATGATATGCCACCACCCGAACTCTCTCCTTTTCTTTCAAGGTTTAGTTCTCTTCGTCTGTTAGTTTCCTCTTTGTATTTTTCTTTGGCATGGCAGATAATTTTATCTATACCATGGTAATGAGATGAATATTAGTTCCTAAAAAATGTATCCATTCAAGATAATTAAAAAATATATGTCATTGAAGGCTTCATTTAAATAATACTTACAATCATCTTGTACAAAAGTAGTCTTTTATTGTTGATGGTTCTAGCCAACCACCAAGGGAATAAGGAATATGATGTAAAGTCCCAATAGTGTTTTTGATGTGTGAGTTAAGGCAAACTTAGGGTAGTCTAGAGCCTTGAAGTTTGGAGAAGCCTGAATGATGAAATTAGGCAAATTAGTCCATGTAGACTTGGCAATTTGTCCTAAAAGTGGGAAAAGGGCATTAATGATGCTCTAAGCCTAACCCAAGGGTCCTAGCACATGGGAGAAAGGTATATAAGGTCATAAAAACCCTAATTGAGCATGTGGGAAAGCTATTGTATTTGGAGTTTTGGAAGGGGAATTTATGAGTTGGAAGAGTGCAAATTTCATTGAATTTTTGTTTTTGTGCCTTCATCCAGTCAAGAATGGATTGAAAGGACCTATCTAATGCTTTGAGTCTTTCAATTGTGTCACTTAATTACTATGTGAAGCATTATATTAGCCATTTAGTTCAATTTCTTTCTGTTTTGCAAGTTTTTAGAGTTTTTGGTCTCATAGCCGGTTCAGGCCAGTTTTTGGAAATAATCATCCCCACTTGAATTCCCCTAGCAAGGCTACCATGGAAAATTGGAATCAAGTAGGGGACTATTTGTATACTGTACATATGGTGTGTGGTGTCTTGGTTTGCAAGGGAGATGGTGAATTCATCAAGAACTAGACGAGTGCAAGTGCATTTTGGCTAGTGGCTTGGAGAGGATAGTAGTAAAGAAAGTTGCTAAATGGACTGGTTTGTGCCAATCAAGAGCAAGAGAGTGTGGGAACATGTATTCCAGACATGTGTGTGCAAGGAGGAGAGTTGAGGAGGTCATTGAAGCCCTCAAAGTTGTAAAAAGGAGCCAGAACCCTAGAAACCCTCGAAAATAGGGGGTATGAGGAGAGTCCTATGTACGGATGCCAAAGGGACTAAACACCTAGTAAATCTTGAAGCCTAGGGTACAAATAGAAAGAATCTATAAAAATATTTGGGGGTTGTTAAGACCGTTTTTTAGAAAAGCCAAGAAAACGGGTTCTAGGAGGCTTAATTGGGCAAAAGGCTACAAGGCCTAAAATTGGGTTTTTCAAGAAAGCGATGGGTACAAGGTGAAAGAATCCTATGATATGGATCAATGAGGAGTCAAATCAACAAGGGGATAGTGAGAATACCTTTTCATAGCCCCTCGAGTGGTTAGGATACTTTGGGTCAGTGTGGAGCCCAAGGAAGCTTAGTGGTGAATTGAGAGCAATGGTGAAGAATTTGAAATTGGTGGAGAGTCTTATGAGGTGAGAGGGGTTTAGGAGGGATCCCTGAGTAGGGTAGAGAGGAATACCCTAGGAAGACCAAAGAATAGGTCTTGGGAAGATAAAGATTGCTCTTCAAAGATAAGACTCCCCATCAATTGTTGAAGGACTGGTCTATGTAATGAACTTTTGACCTTGTGCAGGGTATTTTGAAGATGTTTGATGCTTTGGAATGGTCTAGGAATGGTCTTAAAGGATGAATTTTGGTGAATGGTTATGAATTTCTATAATTGGCAAGTGTAAAATGGTAATTGGCAAGTGTAAATAATTGTGTATATAATTTGCTAATTTAAAATGTGCATTGACAACCTAAGGTTATAATGACAAACAAAAATGAAAGAAAGCCATAATAGAATGAAAGAAAATTTGTAAAGACTTCACATACCTTAAAAACTAGACTTTCAAAAGGAGGAATTCAACCCAATTATGTAGCCTTAGTTTCTTCTTTCTTCAAACTCCACAGCAATTTGACTTGTTCAAAACCTTGTTCCCTTCCACACTTCAATTGTATATTAGTTTTTAATGGAATTCAAACTTCAATTGATATTATATGTCTTTCAACGTCAAGACTCTGCTATTTCATGCAAAGGTGGTAAAAAGATCATGGAAAAGGTGATGGAAAGTGAAAAAGATGCTTGCACACTTCACAACATCATCAAATATATATTTTTTGTTAGAGCACGCACAGAACCAGGGGAATATGCAAACTGTGGGCCTTCAAATCACAGGTATATTGATTTTTTTACTGTTTTAGTAAACTACAAAATGCGCTCGCGTTATAATGCAAGTGCGTTATAATGCAAGTGCGTTATGTTAAATTAAGTTTTCTTAGTGTATTTTTGATAGTATAGGGGTTTCTGAGAGAGTGGGAGGGAGAGAGGGATGGAGAAGGGGAGAGTGGGAGAAAGAGAGAGGGAGAGAGTGGGAGATAGAGAAAGAGGGAGAGAGTGGGAGGGTGGGAGAGAGTGGGAGAGAGTGGAGGTAAGTGTATAGGGCTAAGTGTATAAGGCATAAGGATTAGGGTTTAGAATAATGGGTATAGGGTTGAGGGTATAGGGCTAAGTGTATAGGGTATAGGGATTAAGGTTTAGAATAATGGGTATAGGGTTGAGGGTATTGGGTTTTAGATTGAGGTTTAGGGTTTAGGGTTTAGTGTACAAGGTTGAATGTAGGGTTTAGGGTTTAAGTATAGGGTTGGGGGATGATGTTCAGGGCTTAGGTTATAAGGTTGAGGGTATAGGGTATAAGGATGAGGGTTGAAGGTGTAGGGTTGAGGTATAGTGTTCAAGGTTAGGGGTGTAGGGTTCACTATATAGAGTATAGGGATTAGGGTTTAGAATATTCGGTATAGGGTTGAGGGTATTGGGTTTAGGGTTGAGGGTTTAGAGTACAAGGTTTAATGTAGGATTTAGTGTTTAATTATAGGGTTAAGGGTTCAAGGATAATGTTTAGGTTTTAGGGTTCAGGAATAATGTTAAACATAAAACCCTACAATCTCAAGTCTTAACCCTATACCTTATACCCTTAACCCTACAACCTAAAACCTAATCCCTATACCCTATACACTTAACCTCATACCCTTAACCCTGAACATTATACCTCAACCCTCAACCCTTAAACTTGTACATAAATCTTAAAACCTAAACCATCAACCCTAAACCTAATATCCTCAATCTAATACCCTCAACTATATACCCAATATCCTAAACCATAATCCATATACCCTATACACTTAACCTTATACCCTCAACCCTAAACACTATCCCTCAATCCTCAACCCTATACCTTAAACCCTAAAGCCTCATCCATCATCCCTATACCATATACCCTCAACTTTATACCTAATATCCTAAACCCTAAACCTTATTCCCTATACAATTAACCCTATAACCTCAACCCTATACCTTAAACACTAAACCTTACACTCTCAACCCTCATATGGGGAGAGAGAAATAGGGGGAGGGAGGGATTGGGGAGGGAGGGATTGGGGAGAGAGAGAGAGGTTGGGAGGGAAAGAGGAGAAAAAGATAAGTAGAGAGGGAAGGAGAGGTAGAGATACATGAGAGATAAAGAGTAGATAAGGAAGTATAGATGGAGGGAGAGGTATGGAGGGAGAGAGAGGGAGGTGAAAGAGAGGTGAGATAGAGAGAAATAAAGAGAGTTTGGTAGGGAGTCAATTTCACCAAATTGCCAAGCTAGTGGGCCCACTAGCTTGCCAATTCAGTGAAATTGGCAATGTAGTGGCCTGTTTGAAAAAATGGGTCCAAGAAATGGGCTCTCTTGGTGATTTACATCACCGGGAGACCCCATTTCTTGGACCCATTTTTTCAAACAAGACAAGTTAGGTTGCCAATTTCACCAAATTTGCAAGCTAGTGGACCCACTAGCTTGCCAATTTAATGAAATTGGAAATGTAGTGGTCTGTTTGAAAAAATAAATCACCGAGAGACCCCATTTCTTGGACCCATTTTTTCAAACAGACAAGTTAGGTTGCCAATTTCACCGAATTGCCAAGCTAGTGGGCCCACTAAATCATTGGAAGACCCCATTTCTTGGACCCATTTTTTCAACCAAGACAAGTTAGGTTGCCAATTTCACCAAATGGGCAAGCTATTGGGCCCACTAGCTTGCCAATTTGGTGAAATTGGAAATGTAGTGGCCTGTTTGGAAAAATGGGTCCAAGAAATGGGGTCTCTCGATGATGTAATTGGCAATATAGTTGCCAATTTCACCCTCTCTCAGGTCTCTCTGTCTCTCCCCTAAACTCTAATCCCTATACCCTATAAACTTAACCTTAAACCTTCAACCCAATGCCATCAACTCTATACCTAATATCCTAAACCCTAATCACTATACCCTATAAACTTAACCTTATACCTTCAACCCTATACCTTAAACCATAAACCCTACACTCTCAATCCTCATCCCTATACCCTATACCATAAACCCTAAACATTATCCCTGAACCTTGAACCCTATAATTAAACACTAAATCCTACATTAAACCTTGAACCCTAAACCTTAAACCTTAAACCCTCAACCCTAAACCCAATACCCTCAACCCTATACCAAATATTCTAATCCCTAATCCTTATATTCTATATAGTTAACCCTACACCCCCAACCTTGAACACTATACCTCAACCCTACACCTTCAACCCTCATCCTTATACCCTATACGCTCAACCTTATAACCTAAGCCTTGAACATCATCCCCCAACCCTATACTTAAACCTAAACCCTACATTCAACCTTGTACACTAAACCCTAAACCCTAAACCTCAATCTGAAACCCAATACCCTCAACCCTATACCCATTATTCTAAACCCTAATCCCTATACCCTACACTTAGCCCTATACCCTCAACCTTGCCCTATACCCTCAACCTTGAACACTATCCCTCAACCCTCAAGCCTCATCTCTTTACCCTACATCCTCAACCTTATACCCTAAACCATAAACATTATCCCTCAACCCTATACTTAAAAAAAAAACCCTACAATCTCAAGTCTTAACCCTATACCTTATACCCTTAACCCTACAACCTAAACCCTAATCCCTATACCCTATACACTTAACCTCATACCCTTAACTTTTAACATTATACCTCAACCCTCAACCCTCAACCCTTAAACTTGTACATAAATCCTAATATCCTCAACCCAATACCCTCAATTATATACCCAATATCCTAAACCATAACCCATATACCCTATACACTTAACCTTATACCCTCAACCCTAAACACTATCCCTCAACCCTCAACCCTATACCTTAAACCCTAAACCCTCATCCATCATCCCTATACCATATACCCTCAACTTTATACCTAATATCCTAAACCCTAAACCTTATTCCCTATACAATTAACCCTGTAACCTCAACCCTATACCTTAAACACTAAACCTTACACTCTCAACCCTCATAGGGGGAGAGAGAAATAGGGGGAGGGAGGGATTGGGGAGAAAGAGAGAGGTCGGGAGGGAAAGAGGAGATAAAGATAAGTAGAGAGGGAAGGAGAGGTAGAGATACATGAGAGATAAAGAGTAGATAAGGAATTATAGATGGATGGAGAGGTATGAGGGAGAGAGAGGGAGGTGAGAGAGAGGTGAGATAGAGAGAAATAAAGAGAGTTTCGTAGGGAGTGATAGAGGGATATGCAGGTAGAGATGGATAGGTGAGAAAGAGAGAAGTAGAGAGAGATGGAGATAGAGGGAAGGAGGGAGGTTGGGAGAGAGAGGGGAGGAAGGGAGAGGTAAAGAGGGATATGTGAGATAAAGATAAGTAGAGAGAGAATGGTGACATATAGAGAAGGAGAGAGTTATAGAGAGGGAAAGAGAGAATGGTGAGAAAGAGAGGAGAGAGTGAGAGAGAAAGAGGGTGAGGGAGGAGTGATAGAGAGTGAGAGAGAGAGGTAGAGGGAGGGAGAGGAGAGATAGAGAGTAGATAGGGGAAAAGGTAGGGAGAGAGATATCTAGTGAGAGAGAGAGAGGGCTAGGGGAGATAAAGATAATTAGAGAAAGACAAAGAGGTAGAGAGAAGTAGAGAGAGAATAAGGGAGGGAGAGAATCGATATAGAGAGGTATAGAGAGAGTCATGGGGAGTGATGGATGGAGAGGTAGGTAGAGAGGTATTAGGGAGATAGAGAGTAGAGAGGGAAGTAGAGGGAGAGGTATGGAGGGGGAGAGAGGTGAGATAGAGAGAAGTAGAGAGAGATAGAGATAGTGGGAAAGAGGGAGGGTGGGTGAGAGAGGGGAGGAAGGGAGAGGTAAAGAGGGATAGGTGAGATAAAGATATGTAGAGAGAGAATGGTGACATATAGAGAAGTGGAGAGTTACAAAGAGGGAAAGAGAGAATGGTGAGATAAAGAGGAGAGAGTGAGAGAGAAAGAGGGTAAGGGAGGAGTGAGAGAGAGTGAGAGAGAGAGGTAGAGGGAGGGAGAGGAGAGATAGAGAGTAGATAGGGGAAAAGGTAGGGAGGGAGACATCTAGTGAGAGAGAGAGAGGGATAGGGGAGATAAAGATAATTAGAGAGGGAAGGAGAGGTAGAGAGAGAGTAGAGAGGGAATGAGGGAGGGAGGGAGAGAAGCAATATAGAGAGGTGTAGAGAGAATGTTAGGGAGTGATGGATGGAGAAGTAGGTAGAGAAGCATTAGGGAGGTAGAGAGTAGAGAGGGAAGGAGAGGGAGAGGTATGGATGGAGAGAGTGGGAGGTTAGATAGAGAGTAATGGAGAGAGAGTGGTAGGTTGTGATGGATGGAGAGCTAGGTAGAGAGGGAGAGGGGATATATATATGTAGAGAGGGAGGGAGAGAGGGAGAGAGATGTAGTGAGGGAGAGAGAGGTGAGATAGAGAGAAATAAAGAGTGTTTGAAGGAGAGGTAGGTAGAGAGAGGGAGAGAGGAGATAAAGATAAGTAGAGATGGAAGGAGAGGTAGAGAGAGAGGTGAGATAGAGAGAAGTAGAGAGGGAATGAGGGAGGGAGGGAGAGAGGTGTAGAGAGAGTGGTAAGGTTTGATGGATGTAGAGGTAGGTAAAGAGAGATGGGAGATAAAGAGTAGATAGGGAAGAAGAGAGGGAGAGAGAAGTATGGAGGGAGAGAGAGGGAGGTGAGAGAGAGGTTAGCTAGAGAGAAATAGAGAGAGTGGTAGGGCGTGATGGAGGGAGAGGTAGGTAGGTAGAGAGAGAGAGAGGGGGGGAGGGAGATAGAGACAAGTAGAGAGGGAAGGTGGGAGAGAGGGAGAGATAAGTGAGGTAGAGAGAATTAGAGGGAAAAGGAGAGAGAGACAGAGAGAGATTTATTGAGATCAAGGGAGAGAGAGAGAGTCAGAAAAAGGGATAGAGATAGTGAGAGAGAGGTCTAGAGTGTAAGGGATAAAAATGAGTGAGATAGAGAGAAATAATACAATTTTTTGATTACTGAAATTTGACCTCCTGATTATTGAAATTTGACTAAGTTTGAAATTTGTGAGATCTTCCAAAAAGTAGAAGAGAGAGAGGGGAGAGAGGGAGGAAGGGAGAGAGAGAGGGAGTGGAGACATAAAGAGTAGAGAGAAGGAGAGAGTGAGAGAGAAAGATGATAGAACTTGTTGACTACTAAAATCTGACCTCCTGATTACTGAAATTTGACATGCTGATTACTGAAATTTGACTAAGTCTGAAATTTTAAAGATCTTCCAAAAACTAGAATTTGCATTATAAGTCCTAGAGATCTAAAACAACTCTCAAACATCCTGGAAGTATATACATGAAATATAACTTAAAGTATAAGAAAGTAAATTTCCATATATAAATGTTTATTTCATGTATATAGTTTCCCTAAAAGATAACAAGAGGAAAGAGATAAGAAAAAGAGAAGAAAAAAATTCAATGTAGACCAAAATGCGAGCGCGTTATAACGTGCTCGCGTTTTGTCAATGCATTCACAAAACACGTGAAAACTAAGATATAACGCAAGCGCATTATATCGTGAGCGCGTTATATATCT